>RQOL01000961.1:15882-87299 GCA_013076295.1 Sanderia malayensis
TGTCATCTCACCCGGACACGGACCGGAATTGCCAATAAAAATGCCACCTCACGAGCATCGACTTCTTCCGCTCTACCACCCTCACCATCGCCATCATGGACACATGGGATACCACACTGATTATATGCCGTCGCCTTTCATGATGCCATTGTGTGTTATGGGTAAGTGATTTGGCATTGTTAGCCGCGTGTCTAAAAATTGCAGCTATGCGCAAGTGCCGGCAGCGCGTGCAGAAATATCTGGGGGAAAACAAATGCAACAAGATGTAAGAATGACCCATGGGATTGTAGCCAATAGAATAACATATGTGGAGAAGAGAACAATTGGGTTAACAAAGCAAACACAAAATAACTAATAGAGCATACAATCAAACGTGAAATAAAAACATTTTGTTCCATAACAATTGTATATTTTGAAAAATAGTTTTGGATCTAAAAACTAACGTTGGATAGGCTTGGGGTTTGACAGAGAGTACCATTGGTTAAGTTTGAAATTTAACAATAGACAAACGCTGGATAAGTTTGAATCCCCATTACCCATGATCATTGCAACCACACTCTTAAGTCCAAAACATCCCAATGCTCAGCTATACTAGACAAACCAACAAATATAACGCATAGTCGATTGATTCAGAGTAATATAGAGAGGGTGATGTTCACAGTGGCTCGTGATAACACCAGCATGGGATATTTTACAGATAAAGAAGACAAGAAAAAAGATGACAAGAAGAAAGATGACAAGAAGAAAGATGACAAGAAGAAGACGAAACGCCAACTGGTTCCATGTCATTATTACGGACCACCAGGGGCCGGATGGGGTGCATTTACACCTGGCCACACTGGTGCAGGTTGGGGTGCGCCTTACTGGTACTAAACGTCACACGGCACACGCACATTGTATACGGAATATTGAACTTCACGAGACTGAATGCTTACATGTTGTATAAATACAAATATTTACGTTACTTGTAATAATTTCTCATTTGAATTATATTTAGGGAAGAAAAATGCATGTAATAAAATTCGAGTTTTCTGTCGCTTTTTACAATTCCACAAAAGAGCGGTATAGCAGAGCGGAGCAGAGCAGATAAGTCCAACAAAAAAGCAGAATAAAGCAGGATAGAACAGGATAAAGCAGGATAGAGTAGGGTAGAGCAAGATAGATGACAAAGCAGGATAGAGTAGGGTAGAGCAAGTTGAATGACAAAGCAGAATAGAGTAGGGTAGAGCAAGCATGACAAAGCAGAATAGAGTAGGGTAGAGCAAGAAGACAAAGCAGAATAGAGTAGGGTAGAACAGGATAAAGCAGAATAGAGTAGGGTAGAACAGGGTAAAGCAGAATAGAGTAGGGTAGAGCAAGCAAGATAACAAAGCAGAATAGAGTAGAGAAAACGAGCCAATTGAAAAAGGAAAAAGGAGTAGGGTAGAGTAGAGTGGAGCAGAAAACAGCGGAATACGGTACAATAATAGCAAATTAAAGCTTTGCAGGTCAGAGTAGAATATAGAATGTGAGCGTAAGAATAGAATGGAGCCAGTGCGAGTAGCATAGAAAAAAACTACACGCAACACCAGTGAATCAAGTCAAAGTCAGAGTGCATTAAAGACGACTAAGCAATTTAGATCAGACGATATCATTCGGATGTTAATCGAGGTAGCAAGTACATTCAATCACACACAGATACGAATTGAACTCGAACAATTGATTTCATGGGTCACATCTTCCAGTTAGTCCTCAGGTTTAACTACTGGTGGGTGATTTAAGGG
This sequence comes from Sanderia malayensis, assembly GCA_013076295.1. Taxonomy (NCBI): domain Eukaryota; kingdom Metazoa; phylum Cnidaria; class Scyphozoa; order Semaeostomeae; family Pelagiidae; genus Sanderia; species Sanderia malayensis. Next base: position 17,646 of record RQOL01000961.1, read on the forward strand.
AGCAGACCCACTGAGCAATGCCATTGAGAAAACTATTAGCAATTATGACATTGATTTGCCAATAAGCCCAGACGGTAAACAAGCCATATCAAAGTTAATCTGAAAATCACTGCCATTATAAACACCGTTAAAGTATAGTAAACTCAAAAGCAGCGTTACTTCAAAATAGACATAACGGCAAAAGGAATCATGGAGAATAATAAAAACATGGTGCTATTATTGATTGTTTGCTTTACTATGGTAACAATGTCGCTGCCAGTCGACCCAAATGGTTCTGATTCTCATGACGCAACGAGAAGAGCAACAACAACAACATTGGAAGGAAAACGTGTCCACAAATCACACAAGAAACATCTCGGACCAGGCTTCGACTCGTACGGACATCACATGCACGGTACGATGGTTGTCAAACACAATATAATGCTTCAATTGTCAAATGCCCAGGGCGCTTGCTCTGGGCACTTATTGAATTCTGTAGACACTATACAGGGCGTTTATAAAGATGTCTTAAAGAAAGGACGCTTATTAAAAAGATTGAGGTCTTTTAATTGTTAACATCTATTTTCAGACATGCTTGCTTTTTTAAAAGCTGCTATGTTAAGCTTTCTCGACACCAGTCTCAGTCTAGACTTGCTCCAAGTCTATTTCGTGTTTCAGTCATGAAAAGGGAGCTTCGGAGGAGGAAAGTTCCCTTTTATTATTGACGTGCGAAATAGACTTGGAGTAAGTCTAGTCTCAGTCAGGCCTACAGTAAAAATCCGCATAAAAGTGTCCAGTGTGATATTTCTGCTCAAAACAATAAACGAAACAATAGTCTGTTGTTTTTGAACGATAAGCTGGATGCAAAAGTTGCAGCTTCTCATATGTGGGTTTTTACTTTATGCTGTTCTTAAAAAAATAAGTTGTTTTTCTTCAACTTGTTGTCAGTTGCAGTGGGACAAATTGATACACAAAGTTCATACCGTTGATAATTGAGCCAAGATCGTCATTGTGTGAGCCATTTTAGTCAAGACGAAGAACCTTTCTCCTGGGACGTCTCTGCATTTACGAATCAGAGGAAATCTGTTAGATAAACTCATAAAAAATTGATTCTGTAAATTTCAGGTGATGTAGAGAACATGGGCTATAACATACCGCTGACCACTGGATTCGGATACCCAAACGTGCATCACCATGGTCATCCTCATCATTACCATGACAATCACGGGCATCAGTTCAACGTGATTCATCATGATTACCAATTTCATGCGCCAGATATTGATTACTGGTGGCCTAGCCACTGGCCGCAGTTCCTCCCACCTCCATTTCCATTCCACAAAGACAAAGGTATATCGAAATCTGTTAATGCTTGCTAATGTTAGGTACCCCCTGGCGCATGCAGTTATTTGCAACGCAAAGTAATACAATCCGGGGGGTCAAGCAATTGAGTTTAATTAACTAAATATGCGATTGTAAATGATTTTGATGAGTGGATGTTGAGCTTCAGTCTAAATGTTGATCTTTTTGCTTCTTTCGAATGCCAAGATGACAAGAAAAAAGACGATAAGAAGAAAGAAGACAAGAAAAAAGACGAAAAGAAAGAAGACAAGAAGAAAGACGAAAAAAGGAATCTTGGAAAACAAAAGGACGACAGCTTGTTTTCAATGCTGCACAGTAAAGTGTACCTTATTTTGCGCCATTAAAAACTAGTACTTGCGTTGGTACCAATTTCCATGAGTTGGCACGATTATACAGAGACACATAATGGAACATAAAGAAGAAAAATAGGAGAAAATAGGATTGCTTCGGGTATGAACAAGATAGAACAGTTGAATAGGACCAGGAATATTCTGGTACCAAACAATATGACATCGTGACTTCGAATACAAATTCACAAAGCTAATTTCGTTTGTTGGGGTTTCAATTCATTAAATTGTTGCAATTAAAGTTATTAAAATATTTGTTAGCACAGGTAATAATTCAGACATGCATAGAACAGTGGCATCAGACAGGTATAGAAACAATACAGTTATAGACAAAAGAAAAACTCGGATACACAGAAACAAGCAGATAGTTTTGAAGAAGAAGAGAAACAATCAATATTAGCGATGAAGAACAAACTATTTATTATTGTTTTGTCCTTTTCTGTGCTTGTAAATTCGTTGCCAATTGAAGATGAGTACACAGAGTACAATGATGCAGACGAGGCAGATGAGAAGAGAGGAAAGATCGCCAAAAAGAAGCCACACAAGCCACATAAAAAGCATTTCCTAGGAGGTTTGTATGACTACCATCCACTGCAAGGTATAATAATGTGTAGTTGCATACATCTGAAATCCAGGCAGTAAAACATAGCTTGATAGAGTAATTATTGTTAGAGTAGTGCCAAGCCAGAAAGGATACGCTCTTTTATATAAAGCTAATCAAATGATTAAACCACGATGGACTTAATCAATCTCCACCTTGAACTAATCCATCAAATCTTTGACAAAGCAATAGGATATTTTTCTGCAAATCTTAAACAAATTTCCAGACTCCTTGTAAGCTTGGGGAACACAAAGAGTGCCATGGTTTTGAGTCACGAAGAACGTCAGGTAAGTCATTCAATCCAGATAATCAATCCGCATTCCGATCATCGATCCGGATATCGTTGCAGGTATTGGACACGAGCACTGGATTCACGGACAGCCACACTACCACTATCCAAATTACCACTGGATCACTGGCATCCAGAAACAGATTACTACGGATATCACGGCACGTATCACCACCATTATCCAGCCCACCATCATTACCACGACGGTAGAGTCTACGGGTTTCATGCACCCGCTTCAAGCTATTGGTATCCCTACCACTGGCCCTCCTACCTTCCTGCACCTTTTCCCTTCTATTCCGCAGACGGTGAGTTGACTATATGATACTGAGTGTTTGAATTGATGAAGCAAAATGGACTTACCCTAACGCATGTTATCTCCATTCCTTCCCATTTGATTTCAATTTGCATTCATACGTTTCATTGCAAGTGTCAACCATTCTGACTTATCGTATTTACAGCGTGTCCTGCTGTAATACGATCTTTGACTCGAAAAAGAACGAAAATAGATTAGTCATGTTTGTAGGTTTGCATTGAGTTGAAAATAAAATACTTAGACAAGGGAGAGCAAGTTTTAAAAAATTTGACAAGTGAATCAATTTCTTAACTTTATTTCTGGTTCACAGGCACTACAGCGGGACAAAATTCAACGAAAACCAGCAAGGGTTCAGCAGATGATGACTGCGATGAGAAGATAGCAAAAAAGAAGGCGAATGACGCACTCGAATCAGCATTGTCAGCAGCTTACAAGGCTGAGGAAGCAAAGCAGAATGCAGAGGACGCGCAAGCTACAGCAGAGAAAGCCAAAACGGATGCAACCAGTGCGACTTCTAGTAGTGGAAACCGCGATGACTTACCCGCGGCGCATGCGGAGGCAGACCAAGCCTTGAAGCAGGCAGCGGAAGTCGATAGAAAAGTGACCGAGTCACGAGACAAAGCAAACGAAGCGTTGAGACTTGCGGCAGCCGCGAACCTATGCGCGCTCGAAATGGAAGGGAGGTTGTCGAAATTGATTCGTAGCTTGGAGCAAGGAGAAAAATCAAGCGAGGAAAAGAAAAACACCGGTGACGATGCAGATGAAGATAAATTGAAAGAGGCGAAAGAGAAAAAGAAGATTGTGGATGAAGCGCTTGAAATGATACAGCAAACGGAGGAGAAGGTCACGAGCGCAAAAAATGCCGCTAACAACGCAGCTACAACAATAGCAGATGCAAAATCAAAAGCAAATGATGCGAAAGGAATGTCACGATAACTCAACAACAAGATGGATAGTGCATTCAAATGGAACAATGCATTTAAAAACTGTACTATGTGACTTAGTATGAGACAAGCCTATTAAATATTCTAGTATATGGTATTCTATTTGTTATGAAGGATTCCTTCGGTTGTTCGGTTGTTTGATAAAGATATGATCCGTGTTTATTAACGTTTGCTTCTATACTGCGTCTACTGCATAAAACTGCGTCTTATTGTCAGCTGGCGTCAAACATACTGTAATTGGGTGTTTACTGCGATAGCGTGCCTACTGTCATTATGTGTCCAATGTGTATACAACCATTCTGGCTACCACAAATGCATCGTTGGCTACCTCATTGCTCTTCACCCCACACATGACCACAGACAAGGGCAATAGTTGCTTAGATACACGAGAAATTTTCCAATAAGATAAGCCAACTACAAAGTGCTCTATCCCAATAATCATAGCATCCCTGCCGCTATATACTCCAGTTCTCATAGCCGCTATACATATACCTTATTATAAAAGATAGCTATAAATACATAACATGAATAAATATAATCCTTGACTTGAAGGCGGCTGCAACTATTGACCGCGATAGGAATTCGTTAAGGTCCAAACAGGGATGAATTGCACTATGAAGCAACCAGTGAACTAGACTTCTTATATAGAGTTCACTGGAAGCAACTTAATGAATCATGTGTTACCAATATTTTTTCTATCGAGGTTCTAAGGCGACCTCATCTCGTGCAATGCAGTGTGATATGAAAAGGGCAATCAATTTAGCCGAATTCAGCTGGGTAAATCGAGTTTTAATCAAGCGTATGTGGATCATACTGCCACAAGCAATGCTTTGTTGCTTGAAATTACAACAGCAACTGCGTGTAGCGGCTAGAATGGTGATTAATTCCAGCGTTTAATTAATCGGCGCCGAGCAATTAAATAACCCATTGTGATTGCATATGTGAACATCGCGAAGTATGTGAAGTCATAGCTGAAATCATTGGACACAAATGCAGGCTGATTGTTTCAGGGATTGAAAGTGTTGCGGATCAATGAACCTCGTGAATGCAGAACAACCACAGACGACTATAAATACGAAAGAACCAATAACCAGTGACAACAGACTCGAGTCAACAATCATTGTGCTACGGTACAGCAAGAGGTCGGCAAAGCAGATAACGCAACCAACTTAACCAGCAAACGGACGACGGTAAAGCAGAGAGGACACGAGCTGTACCAAAGTAGCAGCAGTGATGTTGTTGAAGGAACTCACAGTGATAGCATTGTTGTGCTATGTATTGGCACAGGCCACGCCAGTGAAGCACAAGCATGGAAAATCACACAAATCGCAGGAAGCTGCAAAAACAACCGAGCAAGGAGGTATCAGTAGCATGCATTTTAATCTCGATACAATGAGCTATTAACAATAAGCTATTGTTTAGACACAATAGCTTATTGTTTCTTCTATTGTTTTAAGAAGAACATTAGTCTGGAGGTTCTGAATTTACTATCTATATCTTACTTGCGGGGTATTACTGCATGACGAAACCCGGCCAGAAATTGTCGGTATAAGCTTGGCATCTGGTCCCTGAAACTGTCAAATACAGTCAAATCTGCATAGTTCGAACTCGTGTAATTCGAACTCTATCAAATTCGAACGAACTTCTCCGTCCCTTCAAGGATCACTAATGAACCAATTCTCATAAAACAAACCTCTATAATTCGAGCTTTTTGTAATTCGAACATTTTTACGCTTCCCCAGGGTGTTCGAACTAGACAGACTGTAGTACAAACTCCCTTAAACAAATTTCCGAGCTAAGACATCACGATGGATGACGTTGGTTGTAGTTTCTTTACAAAATTCTTCGTTTTAGATTCACTACAATCATTGGGAGAGCAGTGGTACCAAACTTCGTTTAAGAAGAAAGGCAAGCACACCCACAAAGCACATAGGCGAACAATAGGAAAAATAGTTAACGAGGACCACCCTCGTAACAAAGACGGCGAGGGGAAGAAAGACGAGAAGAGCAAAAGTAACTCCCAAAAGAACAGCAACTCCCAAAAGAACATCAACTCCCAAAAGAACAGCAACTCCCAAAAGAACAGCAACTCCCAAAAGAACATCAACTCCCAAAAGAACAGCAACTCCCAAAAGAGCAGCAACTCCCAAAAGAACAGCAGCTTCCAAAAGAATAACAACTCTCAAAAGAGCAATAACTCTCAAAAGACCAAAAGCAACTCCCAAAAGAGCAAAAGCAACTCTCAAAAGAGCAGCAACAACTCTCAAAAGATCAAAAGCAACTCTAAAAATAACAAGAGCAACTCCCAGAAAAGCAAGAGTGTGAACGAAATAAATAGCAAAAGTATTGATCAAATCAAAAGTTTTTCTCGGCGCCCAAGCTTGTCGTCTCAAATTGATGAGAATGATAAGTTAATGGATGAAACGACAGTGAGGGAATGGAAAGCAAAACAACAGAAAAAGAAAAAGGATGAAGAGAAAGAAGAGAAGGAAGAAAAGGAAGAGAAAGCCAAGGAAAAAGAAGAGAAAGCCAAGGAAAAGGAAGAGAAAGCCAAGGAAAAGGAACAACGAAATGACAAGAATAAGCAGCTGAAAGGGAAAAATGGTCAGCAGCAAAAAGCACAAAGTAATCAACAGCAAAAAACAAAAAATAATCAACAGCAAAAAGCAAAAAATGTTCAGCAACAGAAAGCACAAAATAATCAACAACAAAAAGCACAAAGTAATCAACAGCAAAAAGCAAGAAATGGTCAGCAGCAAAATGCACAAAATATTCAACAGCAAAATGCACAGAATAATCAATGGCAAAAAGGAAGAAATGGCCAGCAGCAAAATGCACAAAATATTCAACAGCAAAATGCACAGAATAATCAACGGCAAAAAGCAAGAAATGGCCAGCAGCAAAATGCACAAAATATTCAACAGCAAAATGCAAGAAATGGTCAGCAACAGAAAGCACAGAATAATCAACAGCAAAATGCACAAAATAATCAGCAGCAATAAAGGAGCATGAAACAGCTACCAAGAGTAGTGGACAGCAAACAGCCACAATGAAATGAAGGCAAGGAGCAAGTAAATGTCAGCAGTTATAAGCTAATACCAAAGCCAAAACTGCAACAGTAAGCTTAGAAATAAATATAATAGAATGTAAGATATGCAGAGTAATTGAGCCAAAGTACTAAACAGATGTTAAGCATTGAACATAACATTGCCAGAACAATAATTTAAGCTCAAAACTTATTAAAATGATCACAAAAGCTTATCACTTCACAATTCCTTAAAAATTCAGGTATAAACATGTTGATGTGTTAGTAAACTTGTGTGATTGTGTTAGTAAATCTTATACTTAATGAAGTGTTTGAATTTAAAACAATTTTCACAAAAAAATATTTTAATCTGTCAATATGGCTTAATTAAATGAAACAATCAACATTAAGATAATGTTTTGCTTCATTAGAGCTGGTTTCACTTAGTAACCAAAAGGAGCTATTCCAATCCTACCAAACTGCTAATTTTCAAAAGGCCAGCTAATTTTCAGCTCCATGGCACTCATGTTGCATTTGCATTTGGTAGCAATGCATAGCAATATGTGCATTCCTGACACTGCTTAACTCAATAAGCAGACACCTTACTGCAACAGGCATTCGTCGCAAGGTAACTGTTGCAAAAGCACTTACCATTTATACCATGGTATTTGTTGAAAGCAGGCAACCAGTTGACTTAACCTTTCAGCAGTAGATACAGGGTCTAATGGACATTAGAAAACTCTTTCCGTATCCATTCCGAGTCTCTGTAATACCTTGGATCACCAAGTTTTAAAACTGTTCTTTTATACAAGTAATAATACAGAATAGATCCTAGGAAAAAATACATATGATATAAACCTTATGCTATTAACCATACATGCTATCCATATTATATGTTATAGATATACTCTACTATAACTTATGTGAGGGTATTTCTTATGGATAGAAGACAGGTTGTGTTTGAACTTACCAACTCTTTGGAATACAAACAATGCTTGAAAGCCATCTTCCCAGATGTATTTACTTTTTGTATTCCACTTTTTCGTCTGCAAAAAGGAGACACGTTGCGAGAGTTAGTAAGAAGTTGAAATATGAAATCCAGGTAAAGTCGAGACGAACACGAAACGAAAAGTGTGGGAACATTTCTGAACAGCACTTGTTTATCTGTAACGGCCACGCCCCCTATGTTCTTCAAAGGCTGTGCAAAGACCCACATAGTACAAAAGTGCAGAAAATTCAAATAAAAATCGTTCTTACCACCGTCCAAACATGCAGTCCAACTGAGAGGGCCAAGTAAAGAACAGTGAAAACAATAGTTGTCTTGAATTTACGAACGAGAAGATAAACGAGTCCAGCTTGGAATATATACGTGTTGAAGAACATGAGAAACAGCACAATGAGTGCAAACACAAGACAGACATCTTGGATTCTGAAGAAAACAAGAAAACACCTTTAAAGCATGATCATGCTGCGTTGTTTGAAGCCCTTCCTGTCGAAGACATAAAGTAGGCCTAATGTCATTCCTATCAACTTCATCATGCTCAAAAATATACTTACACAAATATGACTAGCAGTACTACATTGCTTTCTTGAAAAGTAAAGCGAACGCGTTTATGCATACGTCGATGAACAGTAGAAATAGCTGTAAGTACACTACTGAGCGATATCTTGAAACTTGCATCACAAATGAGTCGCATGCGAAGAAAGTTTCGGCCTTTGAGAAAGCATTTGTGTTTGTTGTGAAGTTTTGTGTCAAGGGTAAAGGAATGCTGCTGTAGGACACTCTCCCACCTTTCCAAACTTTATTGTGGGACAGATAATACAATGGCGCAATTGTGAAATCGACCGTTATTAAAGAGATCAGTAGATAGAGATGAAAAATTTTCCAGGCAATAAAGCATTGTATTATAAGAGAAGCTTGATTATGATAAAATTCAACAAGTGTACAATGTCATTTATGATACAGTACATTACAAAGATACCTCACGAGCCCGAGAACTCCCTCCTTTGCATTGCAATACTCCCAGACGGGTAAAATTAACTCTTAAGATTATCCGAGAAAATTTTAAAAGCATAATATACGCAGATCTTAAGGACAATATTATCCTATCGCATATAATAATTGAATGGCCGATGTTGATTGTCTACAAAAAGTATGGTGATGCATTTCTGACAGGTACAACTCTTTCTGTGTCTGGTACAGCACTAAACAACTTTGCTTCACGGTGATTGGCATCAGTGAAGTCCAGAACGGCAGCTATGTTGCCACAGCGATAACAGTAGTTTGGTGCAGACCAAACTGTGACAAGGTGACAATCAAACATGTACTTGAAGCCTTCGTGTACCAGCTGGTGGGCTCTGCATATCAAACTCAATTTATTTGTTGCATTGAACTGCAATGCAAAAATACCAGGGTCTTAATTCAGTCATTAATTACATCACACATCAAGGGGCTCTACCTTTTCAAAGTTTTACCGCACATCAATCTAAATCAATGCTTCATGTCCAGCAATGCGAAGAAAATCAATATACATAGTTTATTACGTTCAGTATAACACAGAAACATCTAGGAAGGAAGGCTATGAAGAAATATCTCACCTCATTGGCAACCTTGGCCCCAAACAGCCAGCCGGCACCTCTCGGGCTGACAGCCCATGTCTCAACATCCTCTGGATCAGACCAAACTAGATTTGCAATGAAGTTAAGCAAAACAATTTGTCCTTGGACAGTTTTTGCCTTGAGTTTATCTATGAATATCTACAAATTCATCCTTGTTTTTTCTGCTAATAACTTCCATTGTAGCTCAAAATCATTGAAAATAATATTCATGAAAAGGATATCACAAAATGCCCCTTTGTGTGGTATCTCTACATTTCTCTCAATGGTTCGTATCTGCAATAGAAGCAAAATAGACAGGGTGAAATGGTCAACAAAGTGTGAGTTATCTGTGATTAAAATAAGTTGACTTTTAACAAGGTTGAACTGAATGTATTTACTTGATCTATCGTTCGAATGTCGGGTGACAAGCCTCCATGCACACACAAAACCTCTTCATCAATTATCTAAAAAAAAACAGAATAGCTCACAGAAATCAAAATTACCAGGATTGTACTGCATTGAGGTTTGGGAGATCTAAAGACAAGACAAGTGATTCATACTTACAGCTGCTATTGTAAGAAGATCAAACACTCTACAGCAATATCTCCAAGCATTGGCATTTCCATACTTTGACATGCATTCATCTAAAGCAAAACATTGTACACTCACTTAATAGTTTATTGATCATTTTTATTAAGCTTAAAATTTGTTGAAGCTTAATAAAATTTGTTTCGCTGTTTAGTAACCAGCTTTTTCTTTGACGTATTATTCTAATATGTTAAAGACATCAATTGCACCGTTGAAGTGAGGGATAGATCAGGAAAGGATACCGTAAAATCCGTAAACTTGTGTAATCTGTCTACTCTCGTGGTTTCCTCTGAGAAGAGTGATTCTATCAGGCCATCTGTCAAGCAATCAAAAAATAAAATATAAGACCTCATCACTAAACCTATAGTTTCAATTTACCCAAAAAATACCCATGTAATTATTTCTATACAAAGAAATGATCATTAAACTATTCATACAATAATGAAAGAAAAATTTCGAAGGCTTCAAATATAGTTGACTCTTGCTATCTCAACCTGGATGGAAATTGAAGATTTGGTCAATATATAAAGAGATACTTGAAGAAACAAGTTTTGGTTTATGTTGCTGGAAAGTAATGTTCTGTTCAAGGTCAGTGGGATATTTGAAATGACAAGAGACAGCTGAAAATAGCGCAACACACTTTGCTTTTAGTGTAAGAAGTCTTGTCCACGTTTCAAGGCTGTAATATCCTCTGTCAACAAAGTCACCCTAAATGAAAATGATATCATTTACAATGTTTACTAAATAGTTTTAGCAATGGACTCGCTAAATATGAGAGTAACAACCATTCAAACAAAAGTATGGCTTAATAACCTGGTTACTATATAAGATAATCTAGAATAATAATAGAAGCACCTGGTTTTGAGATAATTCATAGCTCCTTGTTGTGGTTAAAGCAACATTTTACCATCCAAAATGTCTAAATAACTCACCATAAATACATAAGATGTATCTGGAATCTGGCCTCCAGTCTGAAACAACTCTTCTAGATCATAAAACTAAATACGCAAAAGAGAAATCACATTTTAATCAAATGCTTTGTTGTCTCGCATCGCATTACATTTGTATTTTAGCTCATCATATCCAATTAATGACTTATATTTGTCGCATACCTGTCCATGGATGTCTCCACAAACAGTAACGGGCGTCTGTACAGGCTGCACATTTGATTCTTCCAATAAAAGATCACTAACATAATCGCATAAGCACTGTAGAACACAAATTATGATTTCAATTAGGATTCTCATCTGCTCGCTTTCGCACAGGCTCACCTGAGACTTGCAATATGACTAAAATTGTGAAGCCAAAAATCGCGAAAACGGTGTTTTTGAGCATTGTAGCTGCTAATACGTTACCTTCAAGTCGTTTTCTGGTAAATATTTACATTCTTTTGCAATTTCGATCCAGCGATCAATATCTATCGTCATTTAATTCGATACACCTGGAAAAGTTCACATAAAATAGGCAGTCCTTCCTTACTCGAGTTGACTTCGAATTTGAGATAAAGTATGCACCACGATAATCTTCCCAGTACGGATCCCGTGTTCAAGCCCAACCTCGTTTTGATAACAAGAAGAAAATTCCATGAAAGACCATATTTTTGCTTTTCATTAATTCAAAGAATTATAACTCATCTATGGTAGTTTTTAACATAGAAGGTAATTCAGTCACGGAAATCTATATACAATATTTAGATCTCTTACAAAGTATATATATATATATGGCTATGTGAATGCTGCTTTATTTACATGTCTAATTCTTATCAGAAATAAGATATTAAAGTAATGTGGTATTATCTTGCAGGGTTCTGCAGGGTTCAGGATAGATTTAGCAACAACCGGTGAGAATTTTAATTGCACAGGGAGTAACAGTAACCTCTGGTTCATGTATTTTGAAAGCTACGCATGAAATTTCGGGAAAATTCAATGGATTATATCAGAAATGAACAAGCTTCTTTTTCAACAATAACTTATAAAGTTCACATCGTCTACACAATCCAAGAAACACATTCAACATGACAAATATAAAAAATTCTATGAATTCCAACTTCATAAATCTCACAGAAGAATTTCCATATTTGCCTCATTGCACTGTATCATTCATGTGTGTCAAATCAAGACATTCTCCATTTCCTCAGATATTTTAACCAGCTTGTATTGTGTACTGTCATCTTGGACATCAAATAAAATCAACAGCACAGCGGACGAGTTTAACTCATTGCCGACAGTCATGTGGAAAGGTGGGAGAGACAAGGAGCTTTGTTTGGGCCAAACAGGGCCATTTTAATGGCCTATTCCTTTTGTCATCTCACATTTGCTCGACGCCGTTTCTGTTGAGTGTTCAATAAAGGAGGCCCATGACCTAAACAGAAAACCGATGATCATTATTCGAAAGAAATCCATATTTATTTTATTCAACAAATAACGTTTCTCAATTTTTTGTACAACTAATATTCAACCTTTTATTGAACCTCACAACTCCCCTTAAAACAATGCTGTTCTATCAATCATATCCTTGATATAATCATGCAAAAGAAACTTGGTTGATTAACACTGTTTCTAGAGGCAGCTTTGTTTGGGAGAAGAGAGAAATCAAGAACCTAAGCAAAATTTGCAACATCCTAATCGTCCCAAGACTTTTGCCCAACATTGTTGCACAATAGAAAATAGCGCGAAGAAACGCGGTATATTAACCACGAATCGATACCACAATGACAGACACAGGCTGGACAGAAATATCAACAACAGAAACCTACCCCACATTACAAGATCATCTAATTCTTCCACGTCGTCGTCAAAGGAGACAGTTTTACTGTTGTGGCTGTGAGTTCCGACTGGCATGCTGATTCCATGTAATACTCCTATGGTCGTATCGTTGTTCTGATCGCTGAATCCCGACGTGGAGTTGCTCATCGTTGATAAAAGCGAAACGTTCGCATGCATTGAAGGCCGCTTTGCATCGTTCAACATTGTTTCAGACTACAAGAGATAAGCAAATGAGATGCGACATGTTAATGTAACAACATTGCTGTTCAATTATCAATTCAAGATGACTTAGATTCTATTGTTAAAGGGCTGATCAAAACTACGGAGAGTTTAGGGCAAGGTGCAAGAAAATAAAACGAAGCTTAATTATGACGTCATGAAACTAAAATAATCGTTGTTGTTGTTGATCTTGATTCGAAGCCAAACCACCAGCTATGCTAAAAATATATTAGCTGGGTGGTTTGGGGTAATTTACCTCCTAGCTTCGGCGGGCCAGGGAATGACACCTATACCTACAATTATCTATATAATTTTATCGGTTCTCTCATATTCACCCAAACTTTGTTCAGTGTTTATCATTGAGAGGCAATAGAGATGCTTGTATGGCAACGTTGTCATGTACAACTATCTGTTGTCTCTATCTATTTTATAATGGACATAGCTTTCAGTCTGTTAGTAGGGATACTAATGAAAATGTCAAACCTACTCGAAACGTATGCGTCGTGTTCGGCCTTGAGTCTGGGGTGATTGCAATCTTCTCCTTATGCGGAGCACGTCTAAATGAGACAGGACTCCATTGAAAGGCTTGTAGCAATGACAAGGTAAGTATGTAATAAGAGAGGGAGAAGGGAGGTATAAACAAGGAAAGGAAAACAAATAGGGTGAGAGGGATAGAAAGCATTTCGGCAACATATTCACCTTGTTTCATTAATGGCAGCGCTGGATGCTCTCTTGCTGTTCTGAACCGAACGTGATTTCTGAAAGAATTGAAAGCATTCAACAACGTTGAAATAACAGAAAGACAAATAGATATGAACTCACGCTGATAAGAATGGTAGATTTGATAATTTTGTATTTGTACCGAATGGCAACAGATATGAAGTTACGCATGTTCTTGGTCAGTGCAGGAAGGGCTGGGGGTATGTGGGGGGGAGGGGGGGGGTACAAGAGTAAAGACGACTTACCGGGCTTTTCGTTCTATCTTTTGACATTGTCGTCAGCATGTCAGTTTGGTCGAGTCGCTCTATTGGAGGCAATGCTCCAGTTTTTGAGCTCCTGAACATAGACAAACATTCTTATACTACACTGCAGTGTACATTGTATTCCAAAAGATACACTCAGCATATAGCTGAAAGTATGCAGTGCACAAAGACAAAGCACACATAGTGTACCGTATTACACAGAATTAAATAGTAGACGGTTAGCACATGATGCAAAGTTTTCAGTGCAGTGAATCATACAGTTAGTCACAATCTGTTTGCTAATCTGCGGGTAGCAAGCAACCAAAAGCAACTCACCACATCTGTGGGGAAAGTCCCGAGAAATTACCCATCGGCACGCGGTGATCACCAGCCGTGTGTAACCTCGTTCCGCGGACAATTTCACCAATTACGTCATTCTCCTGCAGCAAGAATTTGAGAACGACGCTATAGCATAAGGATAATCTGAAAGCATGTTAATCAAAGGTATGTCCCCAGTGGAACAAAGAAAATCAGCATAGTTGCTCAACGCAGCATGGAGACATAGAGAAAGAGAGAGCAGTCTAAAGATAACTATACCTGAACTCCGGGAGTTTTCAATCGATCCATCGGTTGAAGCGGCTGAAGTCTACCTGACCTAAAACATCAACACAGTGGAAAATAAATCACTAACCAATACAGACTGCATGCAATTCTTACTGTAGGCCCAGTGCTAGCAGTTAGTAGGTAGCGTTTTCTCGAATAAACCAACTCTCACCGTTTAGTTCCTTTCGATGACATTTTGCCGTAAAGTTGAAAATCGGAGTAGTGAGCACCTATGGAGTGGTGCGGAACTTTCGAAGAATGGAAGGTGCTAGAAATTGGTCGAAGCTAAGGAAGAAAATGCGATCATTCTATTACAATGTTTCTCTTAACAATTTCAAGCAAGCAAGCACTACTTCTCAGCTGCCAAACAAGTTGGCTGACACAATATAAATTCCTTAATGATGATAAGAATACACCAACTATATACAACAACTTTTCGTTGGTCCTACCTGGTCTCTCGATAAAGGTGGAACATTGTCGTCATCTCGAGGTCTGGGGAGAAAGAGACAAGAAAATTTACTGACGTAATGATTTGCTTAGTAAACAAACAAGATAACAAAGTAGATTGACTCTTTTATTGGAGTAACTGGGCATAATTGTGGCCATTACCTCCAACAACTAAGCCGGACAGCAGAAGAGTAGTGGACTGTATACAATGCATCCTATTTATACTTACGGTACTGCCGAGGTGCAAGTGTCCCTCTGTCGCAATGAAAGAGATCGAATCAGCATGAGTTCTTGAAGAGAGGCAGCCTCGTTCGTGTAATTAGAAACTGAACTGTTTGTTTTCAGACCCATCTGAAATAAAAAGGGCATCAGATTATAATACAACAATATATCACCGTCTTTCCTGTGATCTACCTAGCAAACAAGCAAATCAAATTGGAGAAAGCCATATCTTTCATGCCAGAGATTGCATGCTCCAGTAATAAATTAGAGAATAGATGCCCTAACTACTAAACTAGAAAGTGTACGCTCTATCTATCAAACTAGAGATTGCATTTACCTGAGAAGACAGAGGAGGCATTCGAAATGAAGAGTCCCTTGAGAAGGTTCGCACATTAGAATAGTCTAATCCTCGATCCAACCGCTGTACGTGCGCAGGTAGAGTGTTCTTGTGATATTCTGTAAAGAAACATACATATTAGAGAATTATATAAGGACAGAAATACAAGCTGTATTCCACAAGATAGTTTAACAATTACATCGATCACGTATCAGTTATACATCGCTGCATTGGAGAATATTTAGCTACAACACACCTTTAACAAAACGCTTGTTGTATAGTTGCAGGAGTCCTCTCAGTCCTTGAAGGATCTGCGAAACAAGACATCGAATTGAAAAAGTGCAATTAGAGCTTCAAAAACTAACAGCTCGCCAATATAAGATAGTTTGCACAGCTTCGATGCAACTGGATATAAATTTACGTGGCTATGTCAACAACCAGCAGCAGTTAAAAGGCAAATCAAATTGGTAATAAAATTAATTAAAAATTAAAATCGAGACATGTTGGTGCTAAAATAACCAAAACAAACTGCCAAAGCGTCACATGATTCTTCAAATAAACGCCTAGGCATTTCTGGGGCGTTAATTACTTAAGTCACGCAGGTATATAACTACAAGAGGCGTTTAAAAAGAGGCGCTTATCAAGAGCTTTATGGTAATAGAAGATACCTCTTCCCAAAGACGGTCAAAGGCTTCGTTGATAATGTTGTCGGTTGCAAATGCATTGGGGGTGACAGGCGGGTATCCACATTGTTTATTTCGCTCGTTCTTTCGAAGGTCCTTTGCTTTCTCTATCGGTTCACTGTAGAAAGAGTATACATACTATACATAAACTATCGTCTAGCGCAATATGCTATAGAGAAGCGTAACGTGGACACTATGCAACTTTTACTAGCAAGGAATTCGGGTTATATTTCACTGTGGTGTGGTATATCGCGGTACGCAGAGGTATGGCCACATGTAGACGTTATTACTGCCATTGTCTGCTGTAGAACACGTCAAGTATTGGTCACGTGGCAAAGCATAACACGCAACAAAGATGCACTGACAACATAAAAGCGCACTTTGAAAATAATATACAGTGAGCCCTGTATGTAACGGACACCTATGGGATAGGTCATTCTGCGAGTTGCAGACAGGCATCGCTTGTATAGAGAGTGGCCAATTTTGTTTGGGACACAAATGGTTGTATGTTGATTAGATATGTCCGTTAATAGAGGTTCCACTGTATTGTTTTGGATACGTACGCGCTATCGTAGGCAAAGAACTCTTCCAAGTTTCCATCGACTGCGAAAATCTCCTCCTCAAGGTGTGCGTACGGATGTGGTTCTTCTGCGAAAACAAAACAGGGTTAAGATGCAACACTTTAGCGCAGGAAAGAATACACATAATCTGCATCTCTACGTCTACAACCAATCAACCAATACAACACTATGGCTAAGACAGAGAGCGTTAAAATTTGAGCTATGGAGGTACCTTCGAAACTTGGGCTCTTTGAAAATGTTGGCGCCGTTGAGGCTTCGACTTTCAGACCAGAAACAGAAAGGCTGCAAATAAGAAAACTCGAATCAGCTAAGCTGCATGAAGTCTGAGAAATCTATCTTTTGTAATAGCACTGGGTACACCGTCACGGTGCTTACATACAACATGAAATGTACCTCATGTAAGTATTAGATAAACTAAGGGGGCATAGCTCAGGTACAATATAAAGTGGCGGAGTCCACAGAAATCCAGAAAGCATAACCTTGATAAAACGGGAAATAAGACATGGCTCAGGTAGCATGTGGAGCTGACCGAAATTAAAAAGGCATAGCTAAGATTAGAGCTCGCACATCAAATACTTCAAATGAAGGTAGATAGATGCTACACGCAGACTGATTTGGAGTAATATTATGTCTATACTTGCCCGTTGAAAGCATTGGCAAATGTTTCCGTTTTGACGTCATCGAGCGAAACTGCCGTAGCGGCGGTGTCTGGTCTATAGATCATAGCAGGCTTATCGATGCAATCCATGACAATCACTTGTGTTCCACTGTCAACAGGGGGCAACAGCTGCTTGCCGAGAATCCTGCAACGAGACACAAAGCCTGTCACAATCTAATGCCAATCAGGGACATAAGCATATGCTGTAATGGTCCCAATAAAAATACTCGTCTTTCAATTGTATCATTGTAAGTTTTTATCAGAGATTTTTACATGTTGAAGGGTTAATTTGTGTTTAAATAATATTAAATGAAAAAAGCAGAGATAAAAAAAAGGCAAAACGTACCCCTCTCTAACCTTATTACTTGAATAAAGACTCCATACGCAGTTAGTTGGTTTTATTAAAGACCCGGGGCGTTTATTAAAGAAGTAGCTGATTATCTGGTCAAGATAAATAGATCTAAAATAAAACCCGTACGTAACAAACAACGTTGGGATCAATGACTTTGCCCGTAGTAAAGTGGTGTGTCACATGCATAGAACTTTCTTTTGCAAAGGGATGACAAATATTGAAACAAAAATGTGTCCCTTGTATACAAGTGTCCGTTGTATAGAGGGGTCCGTTGTATACAGATGTACGTTGTATACAATAGGGTTTCCATTGTATTAAATTATAGGAATATAGGAAAATTAATATTACCGCATGTGGTGAAATGTTGTGGCCCATTCTTTGCACTCCACCGTGATAGGATCGGTTCCTGGTGGAAAAAGAGACAAAGAGTACACGTTAATGCTGCCTCATCGTAACATCACTCAAACCAATGCCTGGCATGCAATAGGTAGTCTAAATAACTAATCAGAGATTCATCAGACAACAGTGGACACCCTATGGGTCTTGTACGAGGCAGCAAGCGTCGAGTAGCCATGGGCAACATGGAATATATAAATATCAAAGAAAGTGGAAACATGAGTTGGTAAACAAAGATTCGCGTGGCAAGCCTCTGTTGATAAAGCTGAATAATAAGCAGCTTAGTAATGTGGAAATTTGAAGCTTAACAAAATCACCGCAGCACACACGCCATACCAAATATTGGTTGATCAAATGCCTAGGCCTGAGTGTATATAGTCGCTCGAATAAACGCCTGCCCTTTAGTACACAGGGGTGCTTACGGGCCCAGGGGCCAAACACACGCGCCCAGGGGCGCTTACGGGTCTTAGAGTTGCGGATGGTTTGGTAGAAGCACTGTTGCTGTTAAACACCGATTCAACAAAAACATCGTGTTTCCTTCAAACAGTTTGATGCGAAAGTAAACAGCAAAAGGTGGCAGTATAGTGAAAAAAACAAACAACGAAATAGGGCAGTAAGAGCAGGAAAAAATACACGATAAACAAACAGAGGAAAACAAAAAATGAGTTGCAGAATGAATGACATTGTTGATAATATGAATGAATATGTATATAACAATACGAGATGCATAAATGAAAGAGAGGAGTTGTGTGGTATGAATGAGATTGTTGAGTTACCTTGTGAATTGCAATTCTCAAACAGATGGTCGTCAATCTCATCAAACATTCGTTTGACCGTGGCTGATGCTTGCCTGTCGAAGTCCTGCGACAAATCAACAGGACGTAATTAGTATATGTTTGCTGGAGGGGGGAGGGAGAGGGGTGAGGGCATTCACAACCGATGATGGTATACAATGCTATAACTAAGCAATGGTATACAATGCTATAACTAAGCAATGGTATACAATGCTATAACTAAGCAATGGTATACAATGCTATAAAAAAAAAAAAAAAAAAAAAAAAAAAATAAAAAAAAAAATGTATAAAAAATAAGAATGTATACAATGCTATAACTAAGCAATGGTATACAATGCTATAACTAAGCAATGGTACTGATAATCTGATAATAGTCCGGTTACATGAAGCATCTGTTCATAAACACTCAATCAACCGTAACTCAAATGCTTAACCGCTCGTGCATAGAGCTCGTGCAACGTGCAACTTGCAACTATAACTGAAACACGCTTATCAAAACAACAGCGTGAATAAAAAACACTAACACTTACGTCATCATTACCCCAGCTGTACACGCTAGTGCGACCGGTCAGATTGCCAGTGCATTCCGACCACGTGTTGCTGTTAGACAGCTCAGACTGGTCGCGACTGCTAACCGGACTGCCATCACTGCTTCCTGCAAGGCTGTCTCTACTTGATGTGCGATACATTGGCGATGGCGGTGAGAAGGTGTTTAGCGCGCCGTAGTTCATTAAGTCGTCGTCCAAACTGTCCCGCCTTGCCGTCGCATCGGTTGGGGGCAGTCGTGCGCAGAATGAAGACGGACTTTGCTCTTCAGGTCGCTCTGGCAACGGGTGCAAGCCATCGATACTGGTTTTCGAAATTCCTCGACTGGAAGAAAATATATCAATGTAAGAACAGAGGATATCAATGTAAGAACAGAGGTTACCAATGTAAGAACAGAGGTTACCAATGTAAGAACAGAGGTTACTAATGTAAGAACAGAGGTTACCAATGTAAGAACAGAGGTTACCAATGTAAGAACAGAGGTTACCAATGTAAGAACAGAGGTTACCAATGCAAGAACAGAGGACATCAATGCAAGAACAGAGGATATCAACGTAAGAACAGTCTTATATAGCTATAGTCAGTCTTCCACCCGCTTGCCCGCCTGTTACACACGGCCTCGTAGCTTTCTGTATAACTAAATGCAACATTTTAGCTACATACTGCAGCCACATATACCTGTGTAGCCTTCCATAACTGCATACAACATTTCAGCCTCGTACCGCAACAAGCAACCTCGTATACGTGTCATCGTTATAAGATACTGTATCGTAAAATATTGCACGTGTCGTGAAAAATAATGCAGCATGAACAATACAGAGACCACACCAAGAGAGATACATATACTATATCGCAAAGGGTTTATAGTGTGATGCGAACTCTGGAGAAGATCGCTAATGGACCCACTGCCCAGCAAACTGCGCCAGGAAACCACACAACGCCAGTCAATTTGAAACAGTCAAAGTTATGAGAAGCATCTGTAACTATTTTCCCATGCTAATGCATTTTTTGAAAGCTAATCAAACAGCTGCATTATCATTTCCCCTTCCTTCTATCCATGTTCATATTTCATTAAAATACAGTTTAATTTTCAAATGCAAACATTTGAAGTTCGTCTGGATTTGTGCGTTTACACAGACCAGCTGCGTTTAATGTCATGCATATCGTATAGCTTCGAATAAGGGCCGGTGGCCTTAATAAATACAGGCTATACATAGTTTGTTCAATGAAGACGAATGAAGAAGGGCGACTAAAAGAAAGGGCGTTTATTCGACAAAATGCGGTGGGAAAATTAGATGGGTTGGTGAGTTCAAGATTCAGCCAACATAACAAGTTCGAATCTTATCTCGAAACGAGAGGCCATTGACACAAGGCCACCTGCAAAAACCCAAAGGGTGGCCAATATCACATTGTCATTATACAATGTATAAAAATTATGCGAAATAATATCTCAACGTGCACGCTACAATGAGTGGCGCAATCGAAAGAAAATGCAATTCACCCTTCAATTGAACTAAAACGCAATAAACAATGTTACACATGAAAAATTAAATAGCCTAAAACATTTGCCGTTGAATGAAATGAAAGAGGAAGCGCTTTGAAATAAGTCAATTCTTACATAAGTCCATAAGTTGTATAAGTCCATAGGTTGTTTCAGAAACAGTAAAAAAGCATACACAACATATGCGTAGTTACAGTGAAAGCGATTTGAAAGTAGCTATGTCTAAATCCACAAGCCTGCATTAAGGTCTATCGTCTGCATAACATCCCGGATATTTTTGAGCCCAATTGTAAAATTTCCTAAATTTTTCGCCATCCTCGTTCTACATTCAACGCTAATGCGAACACCCCGAGAAAGCATGAAAATGCTCGAATTACAAAAAGAATTCGAATTATAGAGGTTTGTTTTATGAGAATTGGTTCATTAGTGATCCTTGAAGGGACGGGGAAGTTCGTTCGAATTAGATAGAGTTTGAATTTCACGAGTTCGAACTGTGCAGATTTGACTGTAGTTTCTTACAAACAAAACGCGAAGGCGGCGGTCACCTGTTATGGTCCAAATGCAAGACAAAACGCATTAACACTACTCTGAATCAGCCAGTACTTAATCCATGTGAAATCGTCATAAGTGTTACTGGACGCATCTTTGGTGCCGATTAATTGTAGTTTGTAAGAATATTGCACCTTGCTACCACGGTATCCCCCCAGTTACAGATAAACATAAAAACGTTGTGAATTGTTGCAAGCTCTATGTTATCTCCTCAACTCAATGCACAATTATATACCTGTTGCCAATTGAATTCAGAAAGAACTGAATGCTGTTTCAATTCGGCACATGGTGTGACGTCTGGTTAGAAAAAAAGTTCAGTCTCGAAACACGAAAATGTCGAAAAACGACAACTCAATCCAGCCACTGTGCTCAGGGACCACAGAGTATAAATTTCATATTGGCGACTGAGAAAAAGTCTTTTACGCCACGGCCCTTGCTTCAGCTAAAAATGTAGCCAGCACTCTTGCGAGAGCTCGCAACAAGCAACCTAAAGTCAGAAACACGAAGGACAACAAGCCCCCTGCGCACACCCAAAGCTCAGCGGCCCCTACTTGCACTATTAAGCAACCAATAAACAGCTTGTTCGCCCTGCTGAGATTTGTAAATGAGGAAATATGACTGGGATATACATGTTTGTTTTGGCTCAACAGTATTGATCAACGCTAGATCCTATTCTCTACAAGATTGGACATATCCAGGTTGTTAAATGTCTATAAGCGTTCCCATGTCAACTGGGGCTTTGAGAAATATAGGCAGCCAATTACCTACGACGCGCTGGATATTCACAACTAATAATTTCATGTTAGCAGTGTACACACGACACTTACGTGTGGTCGACGCTTGCTATTGGCAAGATACATCACACGCGCTGTACGTTAAACAAAAGTGAACTGCAAACTGCAAAAGCCGTGATGTATACAAGGGGGAATTCAAAATCATTCAAAGAAAGCGAATTTGGGAGATAGCGGACAGTCGAGATAATAGATATCAACAGTATATAAAAAATTCTCAACCACTAATAGTTAAAACGCTCGACCCACGAAATTTGTCATAGCTGGGTCACGAATTCTGCTTTCCATTGACAAGGCATCGCTTTTAATCTTGGTGATTGCATTGTTTTCAGGAAAAGTTCATAAAACTGCATTTAGAAGATTTCGCTTCTTAACATCTTAACTGAAGGTAGGATAAGATGATTAGCAGTCTGCTCCGAGGTTTGAGGTTGGAGTTATGGCAATGATTGGCATTGACACATATCAAGTGAAGTGACCTTGAATCTGATAAGCCATTTGCTGGCGCGTTTGAGACGATTCACATAGATATACCGTTACTTCAGCATGATTATTAACAACAAATTAGGTTCATACAAGTATCGCTGAATTAACGTCCCATGTTAGTAGAAACCATCATGGCAATAATAAAAAGGGCGGTCTGCGCAAGAGAATACAATACGGCGTGTTGTAGATACTATTATCTTCGAGCGTTGAGAATATAAAAGATTGTAACACAATTAACAGTGTGGAAATTCGACATTCATCAATTATGAAGCAGGTTTGTGTTGCTTTCCGTCGATCACACGGGCGCAAGTTGATGGAAATTCAAAATAAAACGCACAGGAATTCCACATAAGAAGAATAACTCATATATTATAATTAATAACTTAATCCCACATATCATATAAAACTCGTGTTTGTAGTTGGATAGATTGCTAAACAGAGCTGCATATTCATAAATAGCATTTTCTTACAATAGCAGTCTGCTATATGATGATACGAGACTCTCAAGCCAAGCTTACTTCGCATGCGTATTCAGAACTAAATGTCTGTGGAGGAGGATAAACTCCTTGCAATCAACCGAATAACAACCGATTCCTTGTTGAATGGTGACTTCATCTAGTTTCACAGTAGTTATACACTCTTGTGTTTTGAGGTATCAATACTTCAAACAAAATATGTCTTATAAGTAGGATAGCATATAGTTCAAAACGAAACAATATCAACAGATTTTAAAGACCCAATAATTATGAAACGAAGTAATACTTGTGTAGCTATGGTTTGGTCTGTTCATGTGGACTCTTCAAGCTAAAAATTACATGTATCTATTATTGACTTCATATGTATTCAAGTCCGTTGAATAGACGGTCTTCAATGCAGAAAGCAGAGCACTTGCTATGTTGGTCCGAATTTCTAATAAACACACATTTATGTATGATTTTTCAAATTAGAATGATTTTTCAGGTCTATATAAAATATTAGGAATGGAGTATTAATCATAATGAGAAGAAACAAAATAAGTAACTGGCAAAGAGGTGGATTTGAGTCATGCGAGCTTCAGACGTTGGTCGTGTATGCTATATACAGATGTTTTTTAATCATAAAACAAATTTCTGTGATCAAAATCAAACAAGAAAACAACACGTGAGAAAGTTTAGAGCCTGGCAAACCTGTCAAATGCAAATCGAGAAAGTTCACCGATGATGCGGCCGAGAAAAACACTACAAACAGTCCAGTCCAGTACATATATGTAGTAACGTAACATACCCTTCAAGCAAGAGCGATGGATAATGATCTCTACGTGGGCTGGCCACGTTTCCTGCCTTGTTCGCTGTGTTGTTCCACGACCTCATCGAGTGATAGCCCATACTCTCGCGTACAGAGAGCTGCCACACGGAACGATATTCAATCAAACTGTAGCCACAAACAGAAATGTCCGATTTTAATAAATGTAAACATCACGCTTCAATCTCCAGCTGCAAAGTCGTGATTTCATATCTGCATTTGCAGCAAATTCGCACTGCGTAAAATGCTGTTGGTTCGATCAACGAATCAGTCTGGCCTTACTACAACACACTTCTCAATCACTCTCTTTCCAACGCAACAACACTTTGTCTCTGCTGCCGTAAACAATCAAACAGTTGATTTGGCTTGGCTTTAAACTCCAACCGCTCTGCACACAATCGACCCGAGAATGGCTGAACGACAACAAAGGCGTTGCGTCAACATTGGTAGCTTTTGTGGACAAGAACTGATTAATAATTCAATGGGAAAGAGCGACCAATCCACACCAGCCATGCTGCATATATGCACAGTACAAGACACAGTTATACTGAATATGCTAATGAAATAAATACCGTAATGCTTCGATTAAACGCCCCTTTCTTTTTAAAACAGCCCTTATCATAGATGTAAACTGAATAACAAGACCAAGCCCCCTCATCAGAATAGATAAGCCTCTCCCCTAAAATATCAAAAAAGTTTAATAAACGCCCTGTGCGTATAATCGAAGCATACGGTAGCCCTTTCTCGATTCGTGCATTGTAGCTAATAAGGCGGTTGGAAAAGTCGATTTGAAGGTATTGTTACGAATCTGGGAATATGCAAATTCATATACTATAGCGATTAAAAGCGGATCAACTTCTCAAGAAATTCTCCACAAGTAAAATTAAAACTTCAATTTCTACCTTCCTAAAATAGATCGCACGGTTTATACAAATCACAACGTTGGAAGGAAATCCAGCTGGTTCTAACTTCAATTGAGCTGGTGTGCGTCAATCAAGCATGATACAGTAAACACCTGTGAGTTATGCATCCAGCCTATTGTTCAAATACAACAGTATATTGTTTTTTTCTATTGTTTTGAACAAAAACATCAGCCTGCACTGCAGATGAGAGCGTTGACTTAAAATAAATCTTGAAAAATTTCTCTGACAAAGGTTGACTTCTAATTGATTAAGATTTGCCGTCTGGTACAAATCGAAGGAATGTGAGCTTGTGAGCATGCATGACATGACACGACGGCATTACATGTCATGAGAAAGCTAATTTTCAACTTCAATGAGCTTCGATGGTTAGTGCGTACAACAGGTTGGTTACAATCGGAAACGCTGATTGGTGAAGATGAGGTCAAACTGCTTAATAGTAACTGCTGGGTTCCTAAAATGTCAATCACGCAAGGTTAGCGGGTGCAAAATGGCAAAGAGCAGTGACCAACAGCACACCACCATGTCAAATGGATCTGCGAAGATAGTTTGAAGTTGACAGTAGATTCCCACAGTAAAGCACTCAACTGCAAAGCTTTTTAAACTAAACTTGGTCCTCTCTCACTATGACCGGACGCCCGTCTAGGCATATTGTGAGTACCCCTCTCGGCAATTGGATGCGTGTAAGCATCTAGGGATGCATAATATTGCATGATTTATGCAAAGCAGTGCGGAAGAAATGCATAATTTTCTTACAGGGCGGTATGTATGTCACATAGCCAGTAGCTAGCCATGTACTGCATGTAAGAAACAAATAGAGACGTTTTGTGTGGGTATTGTATAGCTACACTTCCAAAGACAGAGGAATCAGATAACTACAGGAATCGCTAACCCATCCACCCATCTTCACGCCATCAATTCTCAAGTCGCAACTTCGATTCGAGTGTATTTGTGAAACATTGAAGCAGAAGTGTGGCTTGTGAATATTTCACGGCATCAAACCGCGAGTTACCAGTTGAAAACTCGCTCGACACAAAACATATTGGCAAAACGAGCCATAACAGGCATAACAAAGAATAAAGAAATCGAACAACCACTCGTAATAAATCATTGCGACACGCAATGTCAATGGAGTATAAAAAGTGGTTATGATTTTCGACACTTTTAGGACGTTCGCGGTTAAATTTGACTGGGAACCTCATCTTTCTTTTTCACGCACATGGTCTGTGGCTACGTCATTAATAATTTAGTTCGGTGAGTGTTAGCATTGAAAATGATGGAAAGTACTCTGTAGCTAACTGCATGAAACGCTGGCAATACAATGCTAAATGGGAATTTAATAATAAGAAGGTGGTGGAAACAGTATGTTTGATTGAAATCACTGCAAACAGGCGGGTCCATGCTCTATCCTGGCTGAAAATTGAATGAAGCCCACAAGACAATATCTTACAATGTGGTCTGAGTAAAAAAAAACTAATAAGGATGGCAAATTTGGAAAACAATACACATATAAACCATACACCCTTGGGAATCTATTTCAATGTCATAGACATTAGAATTTATCAACTATATCAACTCCCTTTAGCACAAATTTCCACATTTCATTTTCACTGAATACTTTGGCTTTTCAATATGTCTGGTTTAAATGCTGTCAAAAATACTTGATAGACCATTTTCACACACTTGGCAATTTTGCCTCCAGATTTGCAATAATAGATCCCACCCACAAAAAATTGCTTCAATGTTTTCAGAGACTTGTATCTTTTCAATCGAGTTATAAAACACTATTATCATGTTTCGTTGATTATTCAGTTGATTTCTGCAATTATATAGATTCCTCCAATCAACATGGACATTTATTTCAAACTTAGTGGCTCCTTACAGCATCAAATAACCAACAATTTGCTGCTACTAATGACACCAAAAACTCCTTATTACTTACACAGCACAATATCTAATAACAACATTCTTCAAACTTACATTTCTAATGGTCGAATTCTTCTTGTCATCTTATAGCTGTTGGCTGAGTGAAACTTCCTGGCATGCCATTGATATGGTGTAAAATCTGGAATAAAGTTATACACAAATTAAAGCTTTGATACATCAAATTATCAAGACCTGTGTAAACCTACAAACAGTATTCTATAGATAATTATCACTGTGATAATTATGTAACCCATGAAGTTGCATTTGGAACGCTGCAAGTAGGAAATCAAATTGTATATTCTCACTTCCTTGATTTTGTTTAGTCATGGTATTAGAGTCATTGAACACATAAATCCTAGGAGCACATATCACTGGGCTTTTCATGTTAACAGCTTCCGATGCAGAGTACATTGGCTTGGTACAGTACAGCGCCTTCGTCAGTGAAAGGTCGAAGCAACCGTGTACACAGATAGAGTTGATCAAGCTAAAAAAGTTGGTTTTATGAATCAACATCTATCCACAACATTGTCAACAGACATCACTAGTAAATAATATTCCCACAGAGACGACTTCTCCCTTGTGTTACAAATGAATGGCAAGCAAAAAGCTCCTGGTATCACGTAAACAAACGGAACAAGGAAACTCTTTCATCTGCCCCGTCGGTTCATTGAGTTGTAAGCATCTGACATGACAACAGTTGAGAACAGCCAAAATCATGAACAATGACCGAAATTCCACAATCAGTAGTTCAGAAGAATACTGGTTAGTTATCTCCTTACACACAGAATGGATAACAAAGTAGACATTCCGGCGGACGAAAGCGTAAAAAGCTCAATTCATTGTATTTAGTCGACTTGGTGGACCACAAGTTTCTCAATGTAAATATAGGCCTACCTCGGAGCCTTCATAGCAACCATTGAAACTCCTCTCAGCAACGTATCACAAAATAATTCCTTTCAATATCTTAATATTTCAAATATTCTGCAATTTATTAAGCACACCGCCAACTTTAACCTCAGTTTATCAATTCATATGAAGCAATATTATTAAAAATAGAATTATTCTGGATAGGTGCTGTTTTTATGCAAAGTTCGCGGACAGCAGAGCAACGAGCAAAGAGCCTGGAACTAGTGGAGGTTTCAGATTGTATGCTAAATTTCCAATGCTGATGATACAAGGGTTCATTCATTGAGTTCATTAAAGTAATAAAACTAGCTATTAACTTTGTTAGAAAATAGTCAATAGATTAAAATAGATTAAACTTTGGTTAAAATAAGTGCTGCTGTGATGTAAAACCAACAACCGGGAATAAAGCATCTAGCAAATTGAAAAAAATAAAGCTGTAACCTGTTGATATTTTTCTCTTCTCATGGTCGAAAGATTGTTTAAAATTCTTGTTAGGGTTTTACTCGTGAAGCATAGTAAATAACAAAATTGCAGGGTCAAGTTTTCTCCCATATTCTGCACACTTCCCGGTCTTCCATCTCTTTTTTGCGGCTGCGCAGATGCTTGGCTGCGCAGCAGCAATATACGAGGCATCAATGTGGAAAGAATCCACAAACTATGCTCCCAGCATTAGTCCCCTGCCCAACAAATTTCGCCATTAAAAGAGGAACCCAAAGCTAGGCCATGATGTAAAAACAATTAAAATGTTGACCTTACCATCACTATATGCTTTCATTGCTGTCTTTTCATTGTTGTTATCCGCTCTCTTCAGCAAGAATGCAGGCTGATAATAATCCATATCACTGCTATTGTTATTTATCTCATGAAGCCTCTCTCCAAGTACTGCTCCATCAGATTTATACGCACGCAACTCCTCAAGGTCGTTCACGCTGAATCGTTTTTTGCGACACAGCACCCGTCTCAACCGTAGTTCATTCACCTCCCTCATAAGAATGTCACGCACGAAGACGGGGGTAACCGCCAGCTTCTCTTTCGGCACACTGCAAACGGTCGGTCTCAGAATCTTCCTCGTGCTGGATACTGTCATGTTGTTCTCTTCTAACTTGGTTTCTATTGGCCTATGCAATGTTGCTGAAGGCTGTCGTATCATAACTTCCTCAGCATGTCTGCCAATGTTTCATTGGCATCAATATACTTCAACCACATTATCCATGATATCTTCTCCAATTTTCGTATTTTCGCTATATACCACTGCGTCGTTTTCGCATCTCTGTATACCGTTTTGCTTGCAAGTCAAAACTGTTTGCAAAAACTCGGCATTTTCTGCGTAAGAACAAGTATATGTTGTTGACATAAAATTCAGGCAACTTTACTCTTATTATTAACTTCACTTGCAGGTGCATGCGCTGTTTCGTCGTGAGGTCAAGGTGATGCACAGCTCAAAAAGTCAAAATTCATTTGTATTAGTGGTAGATTTAATTAGCATAGATCTCAATAATATTATATTTGCACAACTCTTATTATTTTCTAGATTCGGATGGACTAAAGTAAACAAACTAGCTACAAAAATACTTGAGGAGTTCTGACAAGAAATCCCTGAGAAATCCTCGCTAAATCTCCTTTTTTATCAAAAGTCCCTTGCATCTACTAGCTACGAAGGAAGCTCAATAGCTCTTTTGATAAGCGAAACGGGAAGAAAACAGTTTATAAATTCAGCGAAAGTGGAGCTATAACCTGATGACCCAGTGTCACGATAGAAAATCGCGGCTGGACGTCAAGTTCACGTTTAAACAGTATCACGAAATTCTTTCAAAATTCAAAGTGAAGACTCAGAAAGCAGTTCGATGCTCATAACTAATCAAAACACATCACATGAACTATAATAACTCTACTCATTGTTGTATAGACACAAACCTCAAAAGAGCTCATAGACCAGCACACACATACCTATAGCTTGCTGATGCAGTGGCACTGCCTTTCACCCGGCATACGCATACTGCAGTGCGTTACTCTTAAGATTGTTCACGTACCATCAATGTGATAGCCTGTTTTGCTAGCTTTGTATATCGTTCAGTGGAGGTGATAAATGTTTAAAATTCTGATAAACACAAAAGCCAACAAATAACGTAAATAATGCAGGTGACCCTTTCGACATTGCTCATTGACCAATGTTTACACTATTTGTTGCCAGCTTTGCCGGCATTTTCAATGCATGATTACACCCATCTTGCATCGGACAAATGAGATGATCATTAATTAATTCACCTTAATTAACGTGACAAGGATGGCTGGTGAGCTGATTAAGTAATAAGGCGTTTCTGCTTTGACATCACTGGCTGAAACTTTAATAGAAGTACTAGGCTATATGTCTGTCTCGCTTCCCGATAACGCTAGAAATTAGCTTTAGCGTTAAAGGGAGTCGATTTGTTATCATGTTTTCGCCAGCTTACAGCGTTGCAACAGCTCACCGTCTACTTTCACTAACCTAACTAACATTGCCCTTGCAATAGAATTGCTTGATTTTCGCATAAATGAGTGAAAGCATGTGTATCTTACCGTGCTTCTATTAGCTTGCAGTAATGCATATCACATTGGCTAGGAACCATAAGCAATTTGACGCAGTTGCCTACAAGCTGCTTACATTACTAGCTACATGCTACACGCGTGATATAAGTCACACAGAACGAATACGGGGATAAAAGATTTTCTAATGCAGCTCCTGTAATTTGGAATAAACTTCCATTGTCAATAAAAATGGGCCGGGCCGCACTCAATTTAAGAAACAATCAAAAACATTTTTAATGACAACTACAAATTTAAATGACTTTTATTCAAATTAAATGTTTTAAATAGTCCACTGTTGAGCAAGCAGTTGAATGGCTGCAGAAACAATGAGACTAAACCAATTAATAATAATAATAATAATTTTGGTAAACACCGTCCAAAAGTGCTCAATATACATATGTGTAGAACGGTATATAGAATAATATTCAGAATATGCCTGATGAGTGCATAAGCACGAAACTCAGAGTTACAGCGAATCATTCGTCTTTCTTACTGAATATTATTCTATAAACCAAGTATTATTATTATTACTGTTGTCATTAATATTGTTATTATTATTATTATAAGTCGCCATGATATGTGTTTACAACCCAACTCAAATTCATTTGGACGCTCAAGAAAGCGAGAAATTTGCTTGACTTTTAACGGTAATTATCAATAGTCAAGCGCGAAACATTGCTAAATGAAGCAGGTGTCGCAGAAGCATAGATTAAATGGTGTCGATATATCGGGGCATAACTGTACATTCATGGCATACAGAAAAACAGATATCACTCAAGGGAAAACAAAAAGTAACATGCATTTGAAGAAGCTCTATACCTTTTTAAGCTGTTGTGCACCGCAGCAATGGAAACCACATAAAGCGTTGAAGAATCGAAACATCAACCATCGTCATAACTTATCGACATGAAAAAGCTTTAGAGATATTCATGATTACCAGTAGATGAACGTATTACATAGTTTCTATTGTCAATAGTGAATTTATGATGATAAGTGGCCACCTAGCCGCAGCCTTCTTAGCCACTAATTGTTGCAGCTCCACGGACGTTAACTACATTGTTGAGTAGGGCTACTGAAAAGGTCTAAGCATGCGTGGACCATCTGTAAATCTTGCGCGTTTGCGCAGCTTGAAATTATCTGCATCTGTTAAACATGGTTTCCATATAATCATTGAGGGTCGCTGAAAGGATTAAAAATCACAAAAAGGCATTGTCAAAAGTTGATTTTAATCCTTTGAGCGACCCTGAACGGCCATATGGAAAGCGGGCTTTATAGCATAACTCAAACTCAATCTTGCATAATTTCTGCAAAGCGATGGCCACTTTTAGACCACTTTGGGAAAAAATCTCCGCCATTCGGAGGTCTTTCTAGTATAGAGTAGTTGCCCGTTAATAGACATTCTGACAGTGGCCCAATTCAATTATCCTATTCAATTATCCTCGCTACAGAATGGTAGAAAACTTAAGATTTACCAACTGGCGTCTCTCGGCCATTGGGCATTCAAGCATCTAACAAACAAAAAGTTAGTATCTAGCAATTATCTGATTGATGAAATCTCGAGATCGACTCAAGCGTCAGCTTTGTCGTAATTGAATGTGGAGCAAGCAAACAGGTGCATCTCGCGCAGTCGGAAAACGTTAAATTGAATGCGAGCACCAGGCATGTCCGAAAAATGTTTAATAAACAAATGTCCTAGTGCGACAGTGAACGAGCTGTGCCAATCGCAAATAAACATCGAAACTGCTTACAGACAGCAGCGCAATAACAAGCATTCAGGCAAGATAAGGCACAGGCATACTGTTCAGTAATCACGATGTAATCTTGTGTGCTAAACATACGAGTTAAATGGCTCTGCTGGATATTGGATTACGTTGAAATTTCTGCAAAATGCGTGGAAGATGCATTAATTATTTATTCGCAATTTAACTTGCAAAGAATCGCTCACTAAACATGAAGATACCGATATTTGTTGAGAGGGGGAAAAGGCACGCAATCTGGAGCCAAATCAAAGAATTTTTCAGATATTTTGGAGCAAATGTTAGGATATCTAGGAATTTCGGTAAAAAAGCGGGATTTCTTAGCGGAATTGGTGAAAACACGAGGATCTTCTTAGGGATTTCGGCACAAACGCTGGGACGTTTAGAAACATTTTGCGAGAGCTGCGAATAGTGGTTTACCCGAGAGAAAGCAAAACAGAAGAACAACAAAACTGAAAAACTTAGGCGACGATTTTCGTATTTCGAATCGGTTACTCTACACACGTTGACAGTATAATTGATTCCAGATGAGCCGATAAGATCAATAAAACACTGCATAGAACGACGTCCATCTTATGAAATACTTTAAATTATTGATATCCAATGGCAAATGCAATTACATGGATAAGATTGAAGTAGAAGGAAGTACTAACAGGTGTCTCGGTGTATGAAAAATGAACACGGGGTTAATCATTAGATAATTTCGTTCTTAATTATAAAATAGCTGCTATACGCGTGTACCAGGCCCTGGTTGTTAGCTCGTCGCTTCAAATTTTATCAGTTGGTCCAAGTGTTGCGTTACACGTGTACTGGTAAACGTGTACAGTCCTGGATGGAGGGGAGGGGCCTATTATAGATAGCGCAAATAAGAAAATCTATATTATGTTATGTGCCCCAAGCTTTGGTACCCCCCTGATTGCATTAACGGCAAGTTTCTTCCCATGTTAATGGCAAGTATCTCCCCATGTTAACGGTAAGTATCTTCCCAAGTTAATGGCAAGCTTTTTCCCATGTTAATGCCAAGTATCTTCCCAGCTAACCCGGCACAAGTCTCCGTTATCTTTTATTTGTCACATGCATGCCCTACTCGTGTCTCGATCATCCAAGCTCTCGTCAGCTCTCGACTAATCACAACGCTAACAGTAATTAACATCGTACATAATCTGATTTGAAAAGGTTGTCAGGAGTCTCTTCGTAAAACCGAAACGAAAAGCCTCTGACAGTAAAGTCGGTCTAAAATCCAGATAGTTATACTCACCATTTCCATCTTTTTCTTTCCTTCTTTAGTGTGATTCGTTGCGCAATTAATTACTAGCAGACCAGCGCCAAACCCTGCGTCAAAGAGAAACATATGTATTGAGTACATCAGTTAGAAACAAACATACAACAATCCAACCAGGAATCAGTCTGCTTTACAAGTGATAAACAACCTTAATTTCATCGTTCACAACGACCTATATTAATCGGAGGGTAGTGATTAGATGGTCTCCAAGCTCTGGGATATAATTCATTGTTTTCCAACTTTCCGGCACAATGATCACAGCCAAATTGAATTAAGCCTTTCATGCAACATCTGCCAGTTAAAAGCTTTTCGACGAGAGAAGAATGGACTTTGTGAAGAAATTAAAGATCTGCCATATGGCGAGATATATCAAATAGATCTTAACATAATACAAGAACAAATCATTTCCATTGACTATGATCTGGTAAAAGTTGCATTCAAAAGAAAACCGTAAGCCGGTTATACGTGACTTTACTTGGAAAACAGACTGTTGAAACAATGATACGATGTAATAAGCAAAATATAAAATAATTAATTTGAGCGCATGGGTTTACCGCAGTAATGATAAATGTAGCCATCTTTCAAACGAGTATAATCGTGTAAAGAATTATAGGATAATGGAAAGATTAATAGATAGAAAGTAATAATTATTTTTAAAGCACCTCAAGGAAACCAAAGTTAAATATAAACTGGAGAAGATAAAATATTCATTGCAATCGCTAATAGCTACGATCGGTGGTTGAATATTGGTTGTCTGGCAATTGTAAAAGAATGAAGGCACTTATATACTTTTCAATAAGAAATTGGTTTATACGAAATTAGAGCGAAGATGGTAAAAAAATTAAGAAACTTTATTACTAAACTCAATAATAACAAGTAATTGTACAATTTCCATCCTTATAACAGGCTTTGTGTATAGCATGGCCTCATAAACATAAAAAATTCTTTATGATCCTTATAATCTGCCAGGTGAATGCGTAAGCACGAAACTCAGAGTTGCAGCGAATCGTGCGTCATTCTTACCGAATATTATCCTATTATAAAAAATTCCTTAACTTTTATTTGGAACAGATTGTAATTCTTAATTTTAACCTTCACGAGTTTCTTCGTCACTATCTGGGTTTATATCCATCAAAAAATGCCAAAATCAGAACAATATGTTAGTTTTAGAACACCATAATAAAAAACGAATTTAGAAAACTTTAGCACAATAACGCCAAAATTGTCATGCCAAACTGAGAAGCTTTCATAATTATTAGGGGATAATGCAGGTTCATCATAAAAAACCCAATGACAATCTAACACAACCATCATTGAATCCAGAAGGATCAATAGACAAATAAAACGAAATCTCATCCACAATTTGTTCGCAATTACTCCACATTTCAATCTAAAACGGCATACAAATAAAAATAACTATACACAAATCAAGTTTCACCGAGTAATCTGGGCAATAATTGTAACCTCAGTGTCTTGAAAAGTATCCTTAATAATCTCTCTTACTTCATACCAGTCAAGACCATCGGGCCCCGCACCAAGTCTTCCCATTCGAAGATCAACCACGCGGTTAGCCTCGCAATGGTGTCTGACGTCAGCTAAAGCCGATCGCAAGTACTTATAGCAGCCTCTATCCCACCATCTTTCTCTCGTAACCTGTCAAAGAATTAGCAATGAGATTAGACCTATTGTAATTTCATGTATTATAATATTTATTATAATAATATCCATTATATTTATAATAACTGTTACAAACCAGATAATATATGAAGGAATCCTTGTATGGTAAGATTGCAGCTCCGCCAGGCTTTACACCTAAAAGAAAAGCAGTATTTACTATTTGAGATGATGATAATGGTTTTTGTAACTTCCTCAGCAATTACTCAAGGCTCTTTCTAAAATTGAATTTCCTCAAAACACCTGTTTATTATAGTATTACACAGAAAACGAAGGTAGTCATGCATACCTTGTTGCTTTAGAGTTTCAATATTCCCAAAGGCTTTTTTGAATTGCTTAGCAAGTCCTTTGTCCATTGCAAAATCAGAGCTTACGCATTGTGCAAGAGACGCACCATATTTATCGGCTTGCAAAGTGATTTTATCAGCATGACTTGGACCTGATTTGTATTCAATGAGCTTGAATTTACCCTAGGAAAAAATAAAATCTTAACACTACTTATATGTATAGTGCTGAAAAGGGTTTGGATAATGGTTATACTGCAGCCTATGCAAGCAATCTCAGGTTGCAAGCATGCTACAACTTATGTGCATGATTGTAATAGCTGCAGCATAAGCTTTATATTCACCGTGCAAGTTTTGTCTTCTGACAGATTTGCTGCCTCAGAAAATAATCTGATGGAAGAAGCTAATGCACTGTTTGAACCTGAAATGGAAAATAATTTGATATTAATAAAACATCAAAGGGATGAAATATGCAGTCGGATAATTACGTCATAGCAAAAACATCACGTGGAAGCGAAGCGGTGTGTGTATAATACATTGTATAGAGTATGCAAAAAAGGTACAAGAAATATATTATATATCAGAAATATACTCACAGCTCTGGGATGTTGGCTTGCCAAGCAATAAATATGCTCTTGAGCTTGAAAACAAGCAACGTTTTAGCATTGTCGAGCTCTTGCTAAAAGGGCCTATCATGGAAAAAACAAATGTCGTAAATTTGGGGGCGTAACCAGCTACTTAGACACCCATCCCGAGGAGAGACACAAAAGCAAAGAGTACCAAGGAGCTAATCTACGTAGCTAAGCTAGGGTCCTTGGCTGGTACCTTGGTAGGGTGGTATAAGCAAGTTAGGAGAAGGCCTATAAAGTGGTACGGTAGCAGCAGAGGAAAAACGTGTGCCTCATTCATGATAGCAATAACAAATCAATTTCAATGCACCAAGAAAACCCAACAAAATCAACTAAGTACATTGGAAAGTACCCAGACAAACAGAAATATTCAACTTACCCCAACGAAGCTAATTAATTCTATTTTTTCAGAATATTTTCTTCAAAGAGCAAAGCAAACCATGCTTTGCTTCTGTTGATTCAAAATGGGGGCGTAGCAGTGCAGTGCAGCAATGCGCACGTTTGTAATGCCCACCTTTTGAGGATTTTCAAAATCCTCTCACATTGTTTTTCAATGCGTCAATGTGCAAAAACTCCAGGGATTGAGGCGTCAGAGATTACCATTGAGGATTATTTTCAGCATTCAATTTGCAGCGTATGCAAACGCATGTTAAGTTGCGGAGAGACAAAATCTTATGAATATTGCAGAAATTTATTGCAATCTAAAGATTTTGCGACTTACCAAAACATGGAATATAAGTCCTGTCAACTCCATCGTATCCACAAACACAATTAGCAGTGCATATATGGAAAAACAGTTGGCTTTGCAAGTATTAATACTCAACAACACAAGGCAGGTGAGGCAGGTGCAGACTTGGATGAATAGAAATGGTAAAAGGCAGTAAAGTTTATCAAAGACACTGTAAATATTATTCAAAGACATAAATAAGAATATACAGCTGGGTATTCTAGAAGAGTTCTGAAGACTTGTTTGAAAAAATTCATCTTATTCGTAACAAAACAACTAAGTTATCAGCATATTCATCCTGATAACTTCGTAACAAAACAATTAAGTTATCAGCATATTTTAATATGGAATCGAAAGGCAGTTGTCCTTCAAAACAATCTTCAAAACAATGCGAACAAGACAAGCGAAGTTTAGTCGTGATCGGCAACAAACCAAACCAATGCGAAGGCAAGAATGCATGCTATAAAAAAAGAATTTCGGAGTTGTGTCAGCGAGCAATTGATGAAAACTGCGAAGCGCATGGATCCAGTGAGGAGGAGCATAACCATTGTCCATCATGTGAATACATGTGCATGGAATGCCTGAAGATTGCAGTGAAAGCTATCGAGCGCTACAAAGCAAGGACTAATGGACAATTGAGCATTCCTATTTGCACGTGTGGCATGAATGGAGGAACTAGCACAAAGGTGGGAGGGACAAAGAACTTAGGAGTGAGACGGACTTTGGTAGTGTATAGATGTATGAAGAAAAACAAACAGAAAGATCGATAAATCGTCCTTCAAGGCGAGGATTAGCCGTTGGAAATGATCTACGTAATAGCAAATCGAAAAACGTGGATGTCATAGAAGCAATACTATGCAGTACAATAGCCAATAATAAAACAATAGCCGTTATAAAGCAATAGCCTTTACAAAGTCTTTACAAAGATAACATAGTGATGATCTTTGTGCTAAACTTGCTATGATATGATATCATACAAAAAATTGATACAAATACGGGTTTATAATACATATAGGTCTCACAAAAAGGTGATGTGATTAAAAAGTGTGAATATTAAAAGGGATTATACATGATGACATTTTGTCATGTGAATCAATAGATAGGATTCTATCTACATTTTCTGTCAATAAATATAACTGATTTCTATTAATTACTATTATTAAGGTTTTAACGCAAGGATCTATTTCTTAGCTTGGGAAAGAGCTACAGAACTGGTTGCTTAGAAAAAAGTTACGGGTAAATTCGAAAATTCGACTTAAAACAAAGACAAATTTGAAATATTTATGGATAGAAGTAACTATCTTTACCGTGATTGTTTCACCGCGTTTGAAGCAGGGTCACAATGAACAGAATTAATTTGAAA
This sequence comes from Sanderia malayensis, assembly GCA_013076295.1. Taxonomy (NCBI): domain Eukaryota; kingdom Metazoa; phylum Cnidaria; class Scyphozoa; order Semaeostomeae; family Pelagiidae; genus Sanderia; species Sanderia malayensis. The sequence goes on from RQOL01000961.1 coordinate 55,892, forward strand.
TGAAAAAGGACTATATTGAGTTGGATTCAATAATTTACAAAAATTTGAGCTTTGAAATTCACTAAAGTATCAACCTCGACTGACCATAGCTGCCTGTTTTTGTCGATGTAATGTTCGCACCTTATATGTTCTTGTATTTGGTGAAGAGAGCGTAGAGAACTCGAAGGGTTGACTTCAAATCCTGTGTTACAATGTCTGAAAGATGTGAAATGAAATTAGGTGAAACATTGCACCTTCATGATGACAAAATTCAAAGCAGATGGAAAAATACAACTAAACATTGACGTCAAGCTATTTCGCGTTTGTGCAAATAATTATTGATAGGGCAAGCAAGGAACGAGGTAGGAAATAGGATGGGAGCATTCAGAGTTGGGTTAATACCTTCTGCTTTGGCCTTTGGTTTTCCTAGTCCTGCATCTTGTACAAGCTCCAGGGCAAAGTCGACATTATGAACCTGTAACATAAAACAAATGATCGTGAATATGTTTGTGCTTGTCTGTTCAGTGATACCGTCTTCACGGATATGCTTGAAGTGCAACATTTCGAGATATATTTTTTTCACAGTCGGACCTGAAGTTTCAAGTGCAATACTTCCAAGGTTGATTAAACTTACCTTCTGTTCAAATCCTTTCGGAGTTAAATGAAACATGTGCAGCGGAACAAAATAGCCTTCCAGTAGGCCAACCAACAGAATGAAGTAAACGCCATCATGAAACTATAGAAACAAACAACGGTACTTAATAGGACATCGAAGCCAAAGGGAATTTAGAGTCGCAGAAAAGTTATTAAGAGCTCTATGCATTCAATATCTTCGGAGCCTTATACGAGCTACATAGAACATGGCTCCACCAAGTAATAGCATGTACGCAAGCCTGAAGCGCTTCAAGGTCATACAGTCAACTCTGTCTAATTCGAACACTCTGGGACGTGTGAAAATATTCGAATTACAAAAAGTTCGAATTATAGAGGTTTGCTTTATAAGAATTGGTTCATTAGTGATCCTTGAAGGGACGGAGAATTTGGTTCGAATTAGACAAAAGTTCGAATTACACGAGTTCGAATTATGCAGATTTGACTGTATCTTTAAAAAAACTCTTAATACAGTCTACTCCCCATAAGTGGAACCTGCACGGGAATGACAAAAAAATGGTTCCGAATTATAAGGTTTGTTAATGCAAATCCAAGGGACCGGAAAAATTGGTTCCACTAAACGAAAGTTCCACTTATCCAAGGTTCCACTTATCGGGAGTAGACTGTATTTCTCATTAAATTCTTGTTGACTCTTTCTACCTGCTTGTCGAGGTTTGTGACTTCTAAGTTGAGCTTTCCAAGATGCTTGTTTACAAATCCTTGAAGTGACTATAACAAAAGCAGCAAAATATCAATTTCAGACAAAGCATACTTATACAAATAATGAACTACATACTTGTACAGTAAAATACTTTTCAAGATACACACTCACACAGATGCACGCTATAGAATGCTATAGAAAGTGCTATTGAAAGTAATTTACAGAAATGTTATGGATAAATGAAGCTAACAATTATATGACGCTGTTGATAACAGTGCGATGCTGTGTACAAAAATACAACACGAATCTAAAAAGCTATCAATGATATGCCATGCTTACCTTCTTTACAACACTAAGCTTCTCAGGCGCGTGGTCAAACAGCGTGTCGAATGCATCTCGCTCTGCAAGAGTATGAATTTAAAATTAAACTTCTTCACGCAACGATAGTAGAACATGCTCAAATGTATCACTTGAGAATAATATGGATGAATTAAATGCTTGCCTTGTCTACTATCCGCATCTAACCTGTTCAAAAAGATAATAAAATAATTGTTTTTGATCTACTAAAGCACCATGTTAAGGTTAAGGGCATTAAGTGAACAGATAATGACAACCCACAACTGGCACAATCCGTCAGTTAAGCTAATGCGCATTTGTAATACTACACTATGGCTATAACTTACCCAAAATCTTCAGTGACATTTTCAGGAACAGTCTTGCTCCTCAGAACACCTTGCCTTTTCTGAAAGGAAATGTATAATAAAATGAATGCCCTTGTCTTATATTTTAATTGGGTACAGAATACAAGTTGCAATTTCTGGGGCCAACAAAGGAACAGTGGTGAACCCCATATGACAGGCTCCTCTGGTCTAATACACTGCTTGATGATTCAATTTACTGTCTGCTAAAATAAATTCCCAAACATGAAAAAGTAGGTTGTGGCTCCTTATTAGGTTCAATACAATAGCGCTCAATGAATTTCTGTGAGAACAACACAAAGACTGACAGTAGCATTGCAAACCATATAGTCATCTTTACAGTAAACATACGTGTTTGTTACAAATTACTACTAACCTGGACGACAACAACATTTAGAATGACGTCTTTGGGAAGTTTGTAAGGACAGTTGAACTTCTTTGCAAGTGCAACCAAAAGATAAAGAATGGCAGGCAGGTGCTTGGAATGAATTACTACAAGACAAAAACAAATTCAAAAACTAGCCTTCATTGGTCCTTTGATAAGGTGCCAAAACCAATAACGAAATGGGGAATGCATCCCCTAAGCTTACTAGTAAATAGCTCGAGATTCATAGCCAGATTTCATCACACGATACAAAAAATTTTCATGAAAACAATGGCTTCTGTGGTGTAGGGTGGTGAGACTCTGGAGTCACAATCAAAAGATGGAAGGTTCAGGATCTGTACTTGAAAATTTTGAGTACAGCAACCTCTAGCAATATGCTCACACAAATCATACCTCTCTCCACCCAGGAGTTTAAATATGTAGCTGATTCATATGAGTTCTATCTGTGGCTGCCCCTTGGTATATGGTATTAAGTAAAGCAATCAGGGGGTAATGTGTAAAGTTGGTCAATTAGCCTATGGCAATAAGATTATAAAAGTACACCTCTACAGTATATGCATGGCAAATCTCTTGCAATCTGTGAGCCTTCAGATATTTAGAGTAATGAGCTTTAGAGTACTTGTATGTACCAATGTAAAGCAGTATATAAATGAATATTATTATTATTATTATTGTTACTATTATTATTGAGCTCACATTGCTTTGTCCACCGGTCCTGGTCATTTATTACAAGAATTTCATTGACTTTATGTAAGAACTGATCAAGTTTCTGCTTTTGAACCGTAACTGACTGTGTAACTTCTGTCAATGCTCCAAAATCAATGCCAGATAGCTTTTCTAAAAATCACAGGTAACCTCGATTAGATTAAAACTACCAATGAAACTTCAATGAGATGTCTTTTGAAGATTTTGTTTTACATTTGGCAGATATCCAGAGGATGAGGTTAAGCTTACCAACAAATATTGCTAAAATATGACCATCATAAAGATCTTCTGCAATGTTCTTTACAACAATTCTCAAGTCTTGTAGTTCATCGTTTATCCAGTCAAGCAGAACCTTAGAGAAGAATTAAGTAGCATAAGAGAGTAGCGCAGATAAGGAATTTGAGTAAATAAATAAAAGAAAGAAAAATTCATATTTAGGACATTTATACCTCACAAAGCTCTTTCACTTTTGAATCCTCAAGTGAATTAGGTTCTACCATATAACGTTCCTGTCCTTCATCTGTAATCATGATAATGCATGTATTGTTAGGGCTTATGACATGAAGCTATTTGCAGAAAGACTGATTGATTTTTCAAAGAAAAGGTTGATACAATTCTTACCAAGGAAGAAAGAGTCAGGTGACACAACAACTAGTGGAGATGTTGGATCCTCAATTGACTTTTTTCCCTGCTCTTCCAATTCATTTACTGAAATGCAATGAGCAGATCATCATCATCATCACCATCATCATACCCATTTACATCTACTACATCTATCATTAAAAATCACAATCATGTCCAATCATCATAATAGTGCTATGTTATCATAATTATAAGTTGTATACTTATTTTCGTAAATTAAATTCTTTTTAATATTTATTTCTAGTATTAAATTTTAATTTTAGCGAAGTTGTGGTGGCGACTGGCGTGAAGCAATTTTAAAATAAATTTGAATTTAATTTCATGGCCTTTTTGGATCATTTTGGTTCATCCTTGTGGGCCCCATTTTCATTTGGGATTCATTTTATTAGGTTGTTATCTTCTTCTTTTTAATTTGTCAATATAGTTTTAGGAGCTGTTATCCTTGTGGGCCCCTGCTTAATAAAAATATATCGTAATAAAACTGAGGTTTAAAAATAATCTTTCTGGCGCTCCAAACAGCGAAGAAAATCTCAATTTCCTGCTCTTCTCTTGTCATGAAAAAGTTCTAATGGCCTATCGTATTTGTTATTCACTTGTCACTGGTACAAATAATTTGAGTATTAGGAACGATGATAATAAAACATGTAAAATTTACCTTCTTTCTCTGCTTTACGGCTTCTTCTTGTCAGTGTACCCATCCATCCCTTATCCTTCTTCAAAGTTCCAGATGGCGAAGTTGGAGTCGCCATTTTGAGAGAAGCAATAACCCAACCCACCCTCGCTCTCATGTCTCTCAAAGCAATTATACCGGAAGTGATTTGCGCCCCTCCCACTTATTGTGATTGGAAATAAATAGCGAAAAAAAGTTAGAAAGTTATGGTGGAAAAAAAGAAAAAATTATGACAAAGTAAGTTTTTCAAAATATAAACCAAATTTACTTACAACCATCTAAGGCGAAATGCATAAGAATATTTGACATTATTTGGTGATCATACAATCAAAGTAAAGAAAATACAAGTCTCACAAATTAATCTTCTTTTAAATACAAATGGCATAAGAAGTAGTCAAAATATTGTCTTTTGTAAAAAAGTTGACAATATTACTATACAAGTTATGTAAAGTTACCAAAACCCAAGTCCTCGATATTTATTGAAGAACTTTCAAAAACTCGTTGTATGCAAGTTGACCTGTCATATTTTTATCGAAATATGACATTAAATGGTAGAATTCCTCCTCATTGAGTTCAACGGTAAATTTCCGTAGCATTTGCCTGGCTTCGATTGTAGAACACATGCCGGTAGCAAATCTATCTGTGGCCTAAAAGTGATTGGTAAAATGACAGATGAATAACAGATATATAACCATAACGTGTGAAGACACATGTGCGATTATTTCTCTCTGAGCGAGCATGAGATTAAACAAATCGATTGCTTGACCCCCCTTAGAAATCACGCTGTCCATTCATGCATAAGAGGGGTTGAAAGAAATCCCGGGGGTAACAAGGGTGGAAGGGCTTGACGCCAATCCAATGTATCTACAGCAACCACAGTATCAGTATCGTACAACTATTACTATGCAACATGTACAAAGAATGTATGTTGAAATACACAGAATTTTTACCTTGAACGCGCGTCTGATTGCTTTCCAGTCACTATGCATTTCTCTTCGCATTCTTGACATCAGAGAGTTCAGAAACTCATTTTCTGTACGCATGCTTGGCTAAAATAAAAGTCAGGCAATATAAGATGCATTATTAGATGCAAAATTGGATGCACTATTGTTTGGATTATTGCATATAATAGAACATCCACATAACGGACACTCATGGGAATCGATGATTTTGTTTGCTATAGAGAGGTGCCCCTTGTATGGAGGTTCTTGGTTTTTCAAAGAGATCACAAATTTCGAAAAATGTTGATGCAGAAATATTTGTCCCTTAGTTAGAGCTGTCTTCTGTATAGAATTGTCTGTTGATAGAGCTCCAGCTGATACAGCTTTGTACAAGCTCAAACGTGAATGTGAGCTGACATTAGATTAGATATTCTACAGTGCAGAAAACTAGCAATGTACCTTTATTGGTGATCGAGGCCTAGCGTCGTTAGTGTTATTGTTGGCATCAGGGGCATTGTTTCTAATGAAATCCATGTAATTCACCCTGTGGGGTAAAATTATTCAAATTATTAACAACAATATGTCAAACTCGTAATCAGAAAAACTATCTTATTTCAAAGAAAGACGTATGCCCATGAGTTAAGCTGTCCCCTCAACCATCGAGACAGTGCCACAGGATTTGGACCAGTGATTTTTTTATCAATTCTTCATTCATCAATTTTCTATCAAACGTGTAACTTTGCTAATACTGAGTGTTAACAACAGGACCATTGAAGCGAGTGAAGCTCAGTGGCAATAAACGCAGGGAAATTAAAAATTGTTTCAAAACTAACCTTCCTCTATTGTCTATATCATACTTTCTAGCAAGTATTGTAGCTTCTTCATCGCTCAAAAGAACTTGAAAAGACCCCAGTATTGCTAAAAGAAGACAATTCTCAACATAAAACAACATCTTTCACCATAGAGAGAGGATATACGGTCGGTGAAGCAAAAACTTCCAGCCAAGCCAACCGCCCTCCAAAAAATGGCGGACAAAACTCCACAGCTAGAACTCCACATTTTGAAATCAAAGTACATTGATAAATTCAATTAAAATCTTCAAAGAAACATTCTGAAGTATCATGTTATGTTTATTTTACTGAATAGTTATGGCTGTTTTATTAATACTATTTGAAGAAATTATTATCCTTTATTTGTGTACGTTGATAAGCCCAAACATCTCTCAGAGGGTGTAGAGGCAAAAGGTGCACTCAATTCAAAATGTGCATCATAGATCCTCCTGCGCAGTAGCCTATATGTGTTACTGCGCGTGCACACCCACCATTAGGCCACACTAACCCTAACCCTAACCTTAACCCTAACCCTAACCCTAACCCTAGCCCTAAGCCTCATACCAGACACTGTGGATATCAATGCGCCATACATCCTCCTGCGCAGTAGCCTATATATGTTACTGCGCATGCACGCCCACCTTTCGGCCACACTAACCCTAACCCTAACCCCAACCCTAAGCCTCACACCAGACACTGTGGATATCAATGCGTCATAGATCCTCCTGCGCAGTAGTCTATATAAGTTACTGCGCATGCACGCCCACCTTTAGGCCACACAAACCCTAACCCTAACCCTAACCCTTGCCCTAAGCCTCACACCAGACACTGTGGATATCAATGCGTCATAGATCTTCCTGCGCAGTAGTCTATATAAGTTACTGCGCATGCACGCCCACCTTTCGGCCACACTAACCCTAACCCTAACCCCAACCCTAAGCCTCACACCAGACACTGTGGATATCAATGCGTCATAGATCCTCCTGCGCAGTAGTCTATATAAGTTACTGCGCATGCACGCCCACCTTTCGGCCACACTAACACTAACCCTAACCCCAACCCTAAGCCTCACACCAGACACTGTGGATATCAATGCGCCATACATCCTCCTGCGCAGTAGCCTATATATGTTACTGCGCATGCACGCCCACCTTTCAGCCACACTAACCCTAACCCTAACCCCAACCCTAAGCCTCACACCAGACACTGTGGATATCAATGCGTCATAGATCCTCCTGCGCAGTAGTCTATATAAGTTACTGCGCATGCACGCCCACCTTTAGGCCACACAAACCCTAACCTTAACCCTAACCCTTGCCCTAAGCCTCACACCAGACACTGTGGATATCAATGCGTCATAGATCTTCCTGCGCAGTAGTCTATATAAGTTACTGCGCATGCACGCCCACCTTTCGGCCACACTAACCCTAACCCTAACCCTTGCCCTAAGCCTCACACCAGACACTGTGGATATCAATGCGTCATAGATCCTCCTGCGCAGTAGTCTATATAAGTTACTGCGCATGCACGCCCACCTTTCGGCCACACTAACACTAACCCTAACCCCAACCCTAAGCCTCACACCAGACACTGTGGATATCAATGCGCCATACATCCTCCTGCGCAGTAGCCTATATATGTTACTGCGCATGCACGCCCACCTTTCAGCCACACTAACCCTAACCCTAACCCCAACCCTAAGCCTCACACCAGACACTGTGGATATCAATGCGCCATACATCCTCCTGCGCAGTAGCCTATATATGTTACTGCGCATGCACGCCCACCTTTAGGCCACACAAACCCTAACCCTAACCCTAACCCTTGCCCTAAGCCTCACACCAGACACTGTGGATATCAATGCGCCATACATCCTCCTGCGCAGTAGCCTATATATGTTACTGCGCATGCACGCCCACCTTTAGGCCACACAAACCCTAACCCTAACCCTAACCCTAGCCCTAAGCCTCACACCAGACACTGTGGATATCAATGCGTCATACATCCTCCTGCGCAGTGGCCTATATATGTTACTGCGCATGCACGCCCACCTTTAGGCCACACAAACCCTAACCCTAACCCTAACCCTTGCCCTAAGCCTCACACCAGACACTGTGGATATCAATGCGTCATAGATCTTCCTGCGCAGTAGTCTATATAAGTTACTGCGCATGCACGCCCACCTTTCGGCCACACTAACCCTAACCCTAACCCCAACCCTAAGCCTCACACCAGACACTGTGGATATCAATGTGTCATAGATCCTCCTGCGCAGTAGTCTATATAAGCTACTGCGCATGCACGCCAACCTTTTGGCCACACTAACCCTAACCCTAGCCCTAACCCTAAGCCTCACACCGGGTACTGTGGATATCAATGCGTCATAGATCCTCCTGCGCAGTAGTCTATATAAGTTACTGCGCATGCACGCCAACCTTTTGGCCACACTAACCCTAACCCTAGCCCTAACCCTAAGCCTCACACCGGGTACTGTGGATATCAATGGTCTCACAAAGTGCACTCTGCTTGATAACTGTATTAGCTATATCTTGTATTAGGAACCGTGTTTTACCAGCTGGGGGTGTAGCTCAGTGGTAGAGCGCTCGCTTTGCATGCGAGAGGCCCGGGGTTCGAAACCCCGCACCTCCACTTTTGTTTTCTTTTGCAATTACATTCTAAATAATTTTTGAATTTTCTTCATTTTGTTAACAGCCTACCTTTAAATTGATTGTATGTTATTTCCCCAGTCTCCTGTAAATCAGCTTCTTTAAATGACTTTGCGAGTCCTTTATAATTCTTGAAATTCTGCGAAATAAAAAAATTTAATAAAAACTCAAATGAAGTTATGTACCTAATTTTTTATTTTTAAATCTGTTTTATTTACATTTCAAATATAAAAGCAGGTTTACTCTTCATAATGATAATAGTATCACGTTTCTATTCAACATGCATCAATAAAATTAAAATAATAAAATAATTGATTTTTTTCACCTGGCTCTTGATTTCATTTTCGATTTCACCTGCGGATCTCCAAGTGTGCAATGGAGTCAAGGGTTTCTCTTGTGTTGTGACAGTTTTGTTCGACAAAAACTGCTACAAATAAAATACAATTATTTATAATATGTTTATTTTCCAGAAGGGATATTTTAGACTCAAACATGCTGAGTAATATATTGCATGAAGAATTTTTGTTATTTATTTTTCAAAATAAATAAAACATCAATGAATAATTTAGAGATAAAAAAGTGAGAACAACAGACTTGCCTGGTCGCTATAGGCCTCTTCATTTGGCAAATTCTCGTCGGAAAATTGTTGCATCGTTGGCGCAGTGATATTAACATTATTACCGGCGAAGTACTTCAAGAAATCTCTGTAACTAATTGTACCGTCGTAGTTCTGATCAAATTTGTCCCAAAGTTTGTTGAAATGTTCCTTGTTCAACCTGAGTGTGTGCTCGCTTAGAACCTGGTACAAAACATCTTGCGGCACTCGACCACTCCTCTCTGGATCCGTGTCAGAAAAAGCCTGAATAGAAAATAGATACTTGAACCATTTTCAATGGAACAAATGGAATGTGGCGTACAAATGGTACATTAAATAATGGAGCAAATGATGTCTAGTGTATCTATGTTTACAACAGTGGAGAAACATCCTTGTGGTAGGTTGTTTGGGGGAAGATGGAGGCAAAGGATGCGTAGCAAACTTGTAAAAGTGGTCATAAATTTCCCAGGACTTTTATCCACTATCGTTTCTAGCACAATCATCTCAACTTTAGAAGCAGGAGCATCAGTATAGTAACAGTAGTTGCAGTAACAGTTGCAGTAATACAAACAACAGCAGCATTCGTCGCAATATATCTAGTAATATCTTGCTTCAGTGATAGTAACTATAAATTGGCATCAATTCTGGTAGCCGCATTTATTAAATGAAATATCTAGGCTGTATCTAAAGACAAACCTTTAAGATTCTATTGCATCTAGCTTGAATCATGTCAGCCATCCTTTCTTCCATCACATCGTAGCTTGGCACCGCGGTTGCGAATTGTTTTGGTGAGCTTGTAGGATCCTTTCTCAACAGGTTCTCCATCCATCTATTACTGGCTTCAGCATCGGACTTTTGGAAACTCTCTATGAAACTCTCACAGTCTACGGTACCATTCGGCTGCACATTCAACTTGGTCAACAGATACTGTGTAAGCAAAGCAAAGATGATGGATATCAGACCATTAATAGCAAAGACTGGTAACCCATACCTCATTGGGTCGCTGCAACAAGCACTGAAGTCGTGGGGTAAATTAACATGGCTTCTCTGAGGCTCTATTGAAAGTAGAATATAATTGCCATATGCAATGATGAATGATATAAACCTTAAATTGTCTGTCTGTGATCTTGAAGCAGAATGAATTGATAATCATGTGCAAATCATCTTTCTTGATGCAGCCACTGCCATTACTGTCAAATGCTCCAAATGCCTATTGTATAGTGAACATACAACGTATCAATGTTAAAGCCAGTAGAAGCAATCTAAATCAATTGGAATTACAAGCAAAGAAATTCAGAAATTCAAAGTCAAGCGAGACGTTTTTTATTTTATAAGAAACCTGGCTCCAGCCCTACTAGTAAGGGTTTCTTAAATTTTCTATTGTTTTCTATTGTTACGGAAAACAATAGAACAAAGAAATCTATTGTAATTTAGCACAAATTCTACTGGTAAGTTTCTTAAAAAAAACGTTTAGTCTATCATACAAGTTGTTCAAATCAAGCCAAATTCCGACAAAGTCTAGATATCAGGTTCACTGAAGTGGTATTAAGTCAAGTCTTTGAGCTGAAATAAACTAAAAGTCAGCTTTAAAAGGATAGTTTGTTTTCCTATTGCAAAAGAAGCTCGTTTGTTTACTCACATTTCTGATGCTGTTTTCATTTTGGGCCACTTTCTTCCTCAATTTGACAATAGCTTCTTCCGGAGTAAGATCTTCCGCACTGTCAAATGTGACTCTACCAGGAAGACTGACAGGTGAATCGAGAGTTAGCTTGCTGTTTCCGGATAGCCTTGGGTCTTCAAATGCCGACAAGAAATGCTTATAAGATAGAGATTCGTTGTTTGCAAAACCGATCCTGAAAAGAAAGGAAAATGCTAATGAATAAAAACAATGAAATAATCATGTAGAATAAATAACATAATGTAATAAATAACAAATTGATAATAATATTATATTTATTTATAACAAATACAATAAATGTAATAAATATAGTAAATACAAAAATATAATAAATGCAATGAATATAATAAATATAATAAATGCAATAAATATGATAAATATAAATAGATAGCAATGAATAATAAAAGTATTAATATAGCAATAAAAGAAGTTCATAAATGTTTGATAATTGTTTTCTGAGTGCCATATATAATTTTAATCATGTAAATACAAGTATACACACGATTACCAATTATGAAGAGCTGCATTTCTTACCTTGTTAGAAGATTCGTAAGTTCCTTGTCATTCATGTAGAAATGGTGCTCTTCCAAAACTCTCAGAAGTTCTTTCTTCGACACGACTCCGTTCTTATTGGCATCCACTTGCTCAAATGCTTTACGAAAGCTGGCATAATTGTCCCTGAACTTGTCCCTGAAAGTAGGAAATATCATTTTAGAATGGCCGGCGGCTCTATAGGTCCAAGCAATATGAGAGGTTGGATCAATGATTAGCCGGGGTTCTCTTGTGAGTTCAAGTAGGGTTTAAGTATACCTGAGTTGTTTTTCAACGTCCAATGCAGACATAAATGCAGTTGTATTGGCTTGGTTTATTGTTGCTCTTTCGTGTTTCATCTGTCAAAGAGAAGACAAAAAATATAAACAAATAGTTTTATTTTTCTTCATTTCATTTCGTTCATTTAATTTAATTATATTTTTTATCTATTTTAGAAATTACTTACCTACTTTGCTCACTGTAAAACTCCTGTGTTCTTAATAATCCCTTCATTTATATTTATTCCTCACCACACTCATTATTTTATTGTTGTAATTTATATAATTTTATTTCTGTCGACAAAACCCCTCACCTTTTGACTTTGAAAGTGCCTGTATATTTCGTCTTCACTTTCCTTTGTAATCTTATTGCTAACACCATTGACATCACCAGGGGCGAATTCCACTCCAAGCCGACGTAAAAATTCATCATGATCAACATAACCATTTTTATCAATATCGTACCTGGCAAATAGAAATAAAAAATTTATGCATACAAGGTTGAAAGCAAAAATACTATACAAAAAAAATAAAATTAAAAACAAAAAACATCTGCTCCAGGAGAGGCTCGAACTCTCGACCTTCGCATTTCTCCGTCAATACTGACTTATAAGTACGACGCGCTAACCGACTGTGCCACTGGAGCTGTTTTGAAACGGGCATACAATCTGATGTCTTTGCGGTATATATGAAAGTTTCACTGAACGATTTCAAAAGATTTTGCAAAGAGCTTCGAAAATCAAAATTTTTCACTTACATTCTCCATAACTTTCTGAACTCTTTCAAATCGACAAATATGTTAAAACGATGCAGTATAGATCGAAGCTCTGCTTTGGTGACTATACTGTTGCCATCTTTATCGAATGCTCTGAACGCAGTGGAAATATCGTGCCATTGGTCAGTTGCTTTTTTCTTCAAGCACGTATTCGCTTCTTTGGCTGACAAGCTGGGCAGTGCTGGCGTTGAATTCACACTAGTTCAAAAATTAAAAGAGATAAGCAATACTATATATCAATAAAGTAACGTTAAGCAATACACTCTTTTCTTTTTATAAGAATACACTTTCTAGGTTCTTAAATGAACAGGAATGAATGAAAATAAACAGGAATTTTCTATTAATTATTTTGCTATAAAGCTTTCTTTCTTATTTCAGTTAATCTCTATTCATTCAGTAGTTTGGAAATAGCCAATATATATAGTAGCTAGTATTGAAACACTCAAAATGCTTCCAATTTAATAGACTATATTATATATATACTTTCATATTATCGTAATACAGTCAACTCTGTCTAATTCGAGCACCCTAGGGAAGCATGAAAATATTCGAATTACAAAATGTTCGAATCATAGAGGTCTATTTTATAAGAATTGGTTCATTAGTGATCCTTGAAGGGAGAGAGAATTTCGCTTGAATTAGATAGAGTTCGAATTACACGAGTTTGAATTATGCCGATTTGACTGTACTTTCTCATAATATATATACCATTATTCAATACACCCTTACAAAATTAACGAGTACAACAAAGTGAAGATAACTTACTTCTGGTCAGAGAATAGCCATGGGTGACCTTTCTGGAAATTCTCATTCTGTTGAAATCTTTTGATGAATTCTTTGTAACTGATCGTTCCGTTTTTTGCGATGTTCAACTTTTCGGTCATGAGTCGATCGAATTCTGCATCGTTTATTGGTATCATGAACATGTCGAGTAATCTGCGGAACTCTGGTCTGGTGATGTGGGCATCGTGGTTGGAATCCACTGAGTAGAACGCTTGTCGAAGTGACTGGAAAAACAAGCAATTAATGTAAATGCATTAAGAAAATATGTAAATAAAATAATAAATAATAAATATAATAATCGTAGAGGTAAAGATGAAACGTTTGCTAACTTGAAAGCTTTCGTGAATCTTCTTTCGCATAATGACCTCGACTTCTTCAGCATTCATTGACTCTGATCTTTCTATAATTTTATTAAATCTATTGCAACAATAAGAGAAACAACAACAGTTAAAAGCACATTCAAGGGTACACTCTGATCTAAGACACCGCACAAGGTGGCTTACCACCAAGCATTGAGCATTTACTGTCAATCAATCTCTCTTTGATCATCAAAGCTTCTTACCTAAACTTCTCAGGCATAGAAAGATCAATGTGATAATCATATATTTAGTAACCTGTGATTGTCCAAATGCATGGTTTTGCCGCCTTCGCCAAACCTTTCTATGTCTTCAAATCTCTCCAGGAAATCGCTGTATGAGAGCTTGCCTTTAAAAAAACCGATCCTGAAAAATAACCAGATGAGTATATGCTTACAGCTTAATTAGCATGCTATAGAATGTCAATACCAATACGACTTACAATATTGGATAAAAGTCCTAGGACAGGGACTTTTATCCACTAACTATATTGGCAAACTTTGTACGCTTCACCCCCCTCCTCCATAGACAATGTTGTTTCTAGAGACAGCCTTGTGCCACATCAACAAAGTTTCTTTTGCATGGCGACAACAAGGGGGTTTGATGGGGGAACAATATTGTTTTGGGAGACATGTGAGGTGAATAAGACGCACAGTAATGTAGTTTACAAGTTAATAGCAATTGTTTCGCGTTTTTAAAAGTATCCCAAGGATTTTTGTACACTATTAGATACAAAACATCCACACCAATACATGTACTTCTTACCTCTTGGTCAACTCTTTATATTGGTCATCGTGCATGAGCAAGCCCAAATTCTCCAAAGTCTAAAAAAATACAAACGAAATGAGTGAGGAACAGACATCTCACGCGTACTCAAACACTAAAGTGAGCCAGATATGGACCAGTAATCAATCCAGCAAAGCTACTCAGATCAATACTTCAATTATAAAACAGCATACCATTCGAAATTCCTTTTTCGATAGCTTGCCATCACCGTCGTAATCATACTGTAGGAAGGTCTTTCTGAAGTCAGACGACTTGCGAGAGATGTGATCCTGCATTGCAATAAAACAACACCCTGGTTTTTTAATAGCCACACGTGAAAAGCTATGAGTGTCATTCCCTGTGACGGGGGGCTGCAAAGAAGGGGCAACTTGTTCTTCTTACCCGTAAAACTTTGATGACCTCTTTTGCGTCCATCTGAGTTGTCCTGCTGAAGGCATTTTTGCTCGCAACCTGCAACCTGCAAGTAAAGATAACATGCATGAGAATGAGAAAGACCACGCACTGTGTCATACCGATGGACATTAGTAGATTGTATTTTGGGCAGTAGCATTTCATTACTCGCACTTAAGACAGAGACTCAAACACACAGAGATGTCAAAGCCAGAAGCGACATTAGGTCGTGCGAGGAATATTTAAAAAAAGTGCCCCTTTATTCCAAATGTGCCCCCTAACTTTGAAATGCTTCCGACGTTCTTGTCTGACAGCAATCGTTGTAAAAGGCACAGAATTTGCTATCGTATATCATGCATGGCTCTACGAAGAATGTTATAGGCATACGCCATTAAGGAGTGTACCTATAACATTGAATGTACCTTAGCATTTGATCATCCTTCATAAGTTGAATCTTTTCTTCACTCTCATCGGTGATTCGTGAACTTATCCCACTAATGTCACCAGAGGTAATGTCCACTCCCTGATTCAAAGATAAAAAGAAGCACGTTACACCTAGCTAACATAGTTAATTCTGTCAGATATGTTAGTTTTGTTAACGAATTGAGCTTCCAGAAGTTTAAGAACTGGAATTGGAAAGTTGCTTAGAATGTTTGAGTACTGCTCTGAAAAACTCAGTGGAGTGGTGGTCAGTCTTCTGAAAAATATCTATGATGCAAATACGCACCATTGCAAAATTGCATAACTCGACAGGGTCTAATTTCGTTTTAAAATTTGGAGGCTCGCGGATTAACCAGAAGTCATATACAGTACTGTTGGAAGTACTATTGGAAGTTTCGCTTCCTTGTCCAAAATCACTCGGATTACTGACAAGGAAGGATGAAACATTCTCGGAACCAATTTAAAACAATGGATTTTCGTGCAAGGCGGTTGATAAGGAAATAGGTAAGTTGAATAAAGATTGAATACTAAACAATAGGCTTGAAGATGATAAATAAGCTCAAACGCGTAAAGCAATGACATAAAAGAAAAAGAGTTTTGAAATAAGTCATGCGGACGTCATCTGCATACACAAAGAACACAAGGAGATGATGAAACAATGAAATCATCAACCCACGCATGAAAGATCATTTATTTTGACCTTCAAATATTTCAGAAACAAAGTGAAACTGGAGGAAAAAGAAATTTGAATCCACCACACAGGAAAACAAACCAAAGACTACTGTAACAAAATGGCCTACTGTATATACAGCTTTCAAATACCCGTGCAGCTACGCCACGCATTAGGAGTGGTGAACATTGGCATTGGCTTGGTGGCATTTATTGGTAACCTGCTGGCATTTTCCATCGTATCCAGAAACAAACATCTTCGCAATCGCTCCAATGTGTCGCTATTATCGTTGTCTGCGACTGATTTGCTGGTTGGCCTAGTCGTTGAGCCGTTGACTATCATGGCGTGTTTCACAACGGTGAGTTACAACAGTGAAGACGGCAAATGTACAGCACTGAACACCGTACGTCGCTACATGTCCACGGTGCTGATGGGAGCATCGATCAGTTCAATCGCTTTCGTCAGCTACGACCGCTACGTACGTTTATCAAAGACAGTGAATTACAAGCAAAACATGTCCAAAACTAAAGTCGCCGTCTTGCTCGTCATCTGCTGGCTGTTCCCAATCGTGCTACCGTTTTCACGCTTCACAAGCGAATCCATATACAAAGCCATCATCATCACGTACGTATTGCTGATCATCGTGGTCATGATTGCGTGCTACGTCATGATCATTCGCATTGTCAAGCGCAGTAAAAACACCCTCACAACCAACATCAATCTTTCCGTGACGCAGAGGACGGCAATGAGAGCGCACATCAGAGCAGCGAAAATGATCATCGTGGTCGTACTATGCTTACTGGTCACTATCGGTCCGATTTCCATCTACCACGGCATCACTGCGATCAATGGTCTTTCCAGCAATGCCGTAGCAATTTCAAGACACACGGATGAGATATGCTATGCCGTACTCATGACAATAGGTCTGCTGAACTCTGCTATCAATCCGCTGATCTATTATTTCAGAATACCCGAGTTCAGGTCGACGTTGAAGAAGCTGGCAAAGCGATGCGCACCTACGTGTTGCGCACGCAAAGCAAGAAGGCATTACGCAACACACAGCGGAGAAAGTGGGAGCACGTCACTTTGAATTACAACTGCATGCGTTTGTATGTAATAATTACGAATTAGTTACATTAATTATGTTAATTAAATGATCAACTATCGTAGTTAGCTAGTGTTAGAGCAACTCCACTAGCTCCCAACAAACCCCTCGTGAATCAAAAACAGGTCCAAAACGACTTGGTGATTTTACTATTAAAGTCAAAGGGTGCCCTAGTAAATGCATTTTTTTTGATAGAAACACGAGTTTTTATTAAGTAGTATTTGAAACACCGAATAAGGGAACTCGGTAGCCTCGTTACAAGGTGTGCATTCACTGCTCTAGCCTCGTTAAATCCGCCGCGTACCATTCTGTAATATGTAGATGTCATAATTGATAATATGTAGATGTCAAGCGGGGCAGGCTCAATCCAGTGCATTGAACCTGTCTAGTAGTCCCTAGTTCCTACGTTGGTGAAATTTAACAGGACTTACCAGTTGCTTCATGAATTCGTCATACTGTATCATGCCATCAGAGTTGATATCGCATCGTGCCCATAAACTGGAAACAATGCATACTATTAGATAGGTGTATAGCACTATTTTCAAAGCAATGCACTCTTAGAGTCTTGCTGTAAGTACATAAGTTATATTATGAGTTGCATACATTAAAATTTATAGATTTTAAATGTAGTCGCAGGTCCGGATCAGGGAAATCTGTCTTATTTTTACCTGCGTTAACAAATATTTTATGTTCATTATGATGTTTGACATTAATTTCACGTTGAATAATAAAAAAGGAAAGTCTATTTTTGAACGCACTTACGTCAGTGTCTTGTGTAGAATACGGAGCATGGAATGGGAACCTTGGAATTGAGAAAGAGGGGAATCTACATAAGCTGCCACCGGACGTCGTGACGTGATCAAGCAACACTTACTCTTTGAAATGATGCTCAGATATTTGCAAATGAAAACGATAGAGCAGGGTTTTGAGCTCTTTCGCTGATATAAAACCATCGCTATTTTCGTCGACTTTGGTAAACGCCTTTGCAATACTCTTCCAATTGTCCATGATTTTCGTGCGTAAAATATCCTCTGCCTACAAAATATTCACTTTACTTGTAAGTTCAAGGCCGATTCCACGATTACTACCAGTAACAAAACGAGATGTTGCTGAAGCCGTTTCGGGAGTAGGTACGCTAACAAAATCTCTCAATATTTTGGGACAATAATTGGAAGATTCTTGATCGGATTGGAAGGAAATGAGGAACCAAAGCAAACTCGGGAAAAAGAAGCTTTCGGTCTGAACTCGATTCACGTGGAGGTGAGGGCCAGGGGCCAGGGCTAATAAACGCAAAGAAGAAAATAGACTTCACTCATCCACGATCCTCGGCGTACCGGGCCTCTTTAGCGCAGGCTGACCTTCAACAGGTCCATTGGTGGATTCGAGCCGCAACCTCGTGGGAGGCAAGCGTGATGACTAAACACACCACCACGGGAGTTGAGTTGATAAGAGTAGTCATAACTGAGATTCTAGAATAGCACGTTTTGGTATCAGCGTAATATGACAGTTAAATTTGTTTATTGATCATTATTTAATCAAGTTTACTTAGTATGATACTCGAATAATATACGCGAAACGCCCAAAAATTTTACGCAGTGAAATCGTCTTGGAATAATGCAATTCGCTGTAAACTGAACGAAAGAGCCAGCCTCGAAACAAAGCAAACATCTGCTCCCTTGACTTGACTCACTTCGGAGCCAAGTCAGACATTAGCAGGAAACCCTTTGTGGTGCAATGGAAGTTGTGGCATTTCTTATAAGGTAAGTTGACGTTTGCTCGCGTAATCATGCCCCCATGTTCTTAAACAAACGAAATGAGGTCACTGCAACAGGCTGCAGAAGGAAATTAACTTTGTTTGTAAATTGCTGTGTTAACACATGATGGATTCATAACGCCAAGATACGATACGACAAATACACAAATACACATATACCGACCCGTTGTCTATCCACTGCTGGCATCGGAATTGCCTGGTTGACTTTGCGTTCATTGCTCAGCCAAGGATGAGCACCCTGTAATCAAACACGTGTAGCATTATGAGAAGCGCTGCACAGATAAGATGGTAAAGGACTGGCAGATACAAACCCTTGGGACCCTCGTAAAAATGCTACCGATCCGTAAATTCTTCATTTCATTGACAATATTCAAACCACTAATGTCACTCAATTTTGTCGATGTTGCATACCTACGTCTGTCTCCAAAAACAACATTATTTGGGAGACAGATGAATAGAAAAATTATTAATAGCTCTTACCTGTCCTTCTCTCGTCTCGAAAGTATTAAGAAACTGGTGATACGATATGTATCCATTACCATCAGGGTCCACCCTGCGCATCACCTCCTTGAACTGTTCGCTTGTTATTTGAAACGGGAAGGTTTTCAAGACTTTTCGGAACTCTTTTCGATTGACACGCCCATCTTTGTCCTGAAAAACGTACGACATACAGTAAAAATAACCTCGTGCGCTGTAGAACTAACTGTAAATGACCGATTAAATATTCTGGGCGCTTACTAAAGAATCGAAACCTTACTATGGGCGCTTGTTACATTACATTGACTTCAAATATACATTGACGTATATTTGAAGGTAGGTGTTTAGTTGGTAACGTAGAATAATCCTTGATTTGCACACAGTCCCCTATCCTTTCGTTCCACAGTTTCAATCCCCAGGCTAATTAATGTGCAAGTACCACCAGCCCACATCTCTCTTTGCACAAGCCAAATAAACACTCAATTAATTCAAATAAATTGACCAAATACTTACATCATCAAAGACTAAGAAGGCCTTTTTAATCGACGAATAATTACTCAAGATGTGACTTTTCAAACGAGTCCAAACCTCTTTCATCTCCAACGGCGATTCTGCCTCTCTGATAGGATTTACTCTGCGGGAAAAACAAGAAAATTACAAAATAAAGCAATTGTTAAATTCAAAAGACTATTAAAGCAAATATTAAAGTGGATATTAAAATAAATGTTTATTACATGGTTTCATGGTTAATGTTTGCAACTAAGATCTAATAGGCAACTTTATATATATTACTATTATTGCTATAATGTTAATCCATCCAAATGAGTCTCTGGGCTTAATAAGAGTATTAAGCCCAATAATATACAAAGAGAACAATTCGTTACAACATCTTTATCTTTACCCAATGACGCAAAGAAAAGTCTAAACAAACCCTCTCATCACTTGTGAAAAGCATTTCCAAAAACAACCTACTTGTGACTTGGTACAATTGGTATTGTTTGTCCATTGCCCTCCTGGCCCAGAGATTTGAACTTGTCGAGGAAATGATCGTATGGGATCTTGTGCGAAGCGCGTACCCCACACCTACAAGAGACGTGAACAGGCAAATGGTTACCAAGAACCACGCTTCAAACTTTAATCACGGTGACCAACGCCATGTACGCACATGGAAAAGTAAACATCGCAAATACTTTACAATCGTTACCATTTGTGATTTATTATGGAAACTCGATATGAACTGTGTTGTCTTGTCATGTAGGCTATTAAGTGCCAGTTCCGATCCTATGCCTTTACTGATTTACTGATTCAACGCACACATATGGTCGATACCACGAGCTGCCAGCTGCCCCCCCCCCCAAAGTCGGTAATTGAGTACCCAAAATTTCTGGGAGAGGGGTTTATGCCAACTGAACCCAACAATGTGGAACACTGCAATATGCTTCCACCATGGACCACAAACATGGGCTTTTTGAAGCAGTGGGTTTCTGAAGGGATTCCTAACTAATACCAAAATACCTCTTTCATAAATTGTACTGTAATACAGCATAAATGAAAATCACACCTTTCCATGAGCTGTGAAAACATTTGATCGGACATTGGAAAGAGAAAGTTGATGAGAACACGTTTCAACTCGTCGAGTGTTACAAATCCATCTCTCTTGTTGTCGAATGCAACAAAAGCTCTTTTAACGTCAGCGAACTTCTGTATCATCTAGAAACAAATTACAAAAATACATATTAACTGCTATTACTGCACAGTGTGGAGCCTCTATTGACAAACATCTCCTTCCACTGGGTGCCATCTGTAGTATTAATGGAAGTAACATTATGACTTTATTAATTATGTTACTGTTATGTTAATTGTTATGTTAATTATTACACTTGTACCCAGGACTCTAGAATAGCACGTGTGTTTAGGTTGACGAAGTAGATAAGAGTTTTGTGTGTCTGGGCCAAACATGTCTTCTCTGTCTCCGCTATAGCTATATATAGATCCATTAAACCATCCTGGAACGGGACATTAGTATTACCCTATGCTGAGACATTCTGATGCAATAAAAACATGCAGACGCAAACCTTGCAAAATGTAAGCGTCGAGCCTTTTCTATTTGCACTGAATCAAGACACTATATGATCAATACCTTGTATGCATTCATGTGTCAGGGGTATAGGAGCGTTTTAGCTGACGTTACAGCGAAATAAAGCACTGCACAAAATAAACGTAGCTACTGACCTTTTCTCTGAACTTTTTTTCTACCTGAGGTAGCTTAAGTCCAATAAGAGCATCAAGATCCTTTGATGTGTTCGAGAATGACGACGATTTGCTTTGCTCTCTGCTCTTCGATGGCCGATCCAGAAACACTGAAAAGGAAACGTATACAGTTGTAGCATTTCAAGCATCACGTCAAACAAAGCAGAGTCAACAGGTCGTTCTTATGCATCCACTGCGTCAGCCGGCCTTAAGAAGTACTATTGCGATTGCATGCAAACAGACAAATCCGCATCACCATGTTGTTACATGAATCCTAATCCTTGTAGGAGTTATACTGTGGCTTAAACTATACCAAAATGCATATATGCTTGCCAGTACATCAAGACATATGCATATGTAAATGCATATGTTACTTGCTATCTTAGCACTTTCTTTCAGTTGCTAACTACTCACACAACCCTGGTTGTTGCAATGATGATGACGAAGACAAT
This sequence comes from Sanderia malayensis, assembly GCA_013076295.1. Taxonomy (NCBI): domain Eukaryota; kingdom Metazoa; phylum Cnidaria; class Scyphozoa; order Semaeostomeae; family Pelagiidae; genus Sanderia; species Sanderia malayensis. Next base: position 78,061 of record RQOL01000961.1, read on the forward strand.
GTGGGTAAACTATCATCACAGTCCAGAGAGCTTAAAGAGCTACTCTCTGACTTAATTGCGCCATTATCTGTTCCCTGTGTTGCCATCATAATAAGTTGACCATCTGGTGAATGGTTTCTCTGTCCATTGATAATAGGTGGAATAACTGAATATCTTGAGCAGGTTGTAGCACTGGATGTTGAACTCGAAGTTGTAGCTTTCTTATTACAAGCATTATTGCCAAAAGTTACGTTGTAACTTGTTCTGTACGTGTCTCTCGTCGAATTAAAGTCGCTATTGCGAGAACTGAAAAAATTCTTTTCGAAGCATTTCTGCCCTTGTTTTTTCTTCCTTTTTCTCGATTGCACATTTGAAGTCTTTTTCAAACAACCAGGCATAATGCTTTGAATTATATGAAAGTATGTGTTCCCAAATCGACTTTCCCTTTTTTATCAATCAAGTTTATGTATTACGTCTAATATGCTGTGTTCAATGGCTTTCTCCTTGCTTGGCATTAAATCTTGCTTCTATTTCCCTCAATAACAATAACAGTATAGTCACAGTCATCGGTTTCATGCCAAGCTCATCTTCACTCCAGCTTTCTTCTTTCCAAACAAAACAATATACACAGACTTTAGGTTACTGTGTTGCTATCATGACCTTGCTTGATGTTGCTCCACCATACCAGATCGTCCAAAGAAGCAGTTGCTAATCGTGACCAGAATCTCTCGTGAACACATGCTTAAGCAATAACGCGACAAGTGCAGCTACACAGTGGTACAAGCACCAATATCAACCGGACAATTTACAACTACTCAAGACCTATAATTTGCAGCTCGGAAAGATCGTAAAGCGAACGATTAAAAACCTAACGAGTCGATTGCTTTCTTTTCAATTCAGCATTAACGACGAAATTGCTGCATCACCAAAGACAATACAAAATATTGCCAGCAGAAACGAAACTTTTATTATTACGGCATCAACTTAAATGTGTAACACTGCAATTTTAATGTCGCCCACTCTGTTGTGTATTCCTGTCTTAGCGTTTAAGCAGCAAGTTTTACCAGCCTTTGTCTTGATGTGAACCTCAGTACTTACTTCGGCCTCAGTCGAGCTTTCAAGGCTCCGCATTAAGGCCCCAATACAAAGGTTGTCCAATCCAGGCTAAATCTCCACACTTTCCTCTACCATCTGATACATACATGTATCACTCGAACTTCAGCAAAACAGCTGTGCTAGAAGCTACTTATTAGTCTCCTCCCATCTTTCTAACTTTGAAGTGTGTACCAAATTTTTCAGTCTTTTAGGTGAACTTTTTAGAAAGAAATGCCGCGCAATCCTGAGTAAAACCACCACTGTGTGTGTTGTTCTTGAAAATAATTTCTTGTGATAACAATTGTTCAGTGACGAGGACATGGAGAGTGAAAGCGTAGTTGAGAATGAAAGGACCTCACAGTTCATTGCAATGGCCACGCATAAAAACAATTCTGCTGTGGTTTGGGTATTGTAAGGGCACTATTAAACGCCCCCCACTTTTCTGCGTGCCCCTCGCGGAGACCTTTAACCGAATAAATCCCGTGCTGTGCTGGATATTTTTTCTAAGAAAATATTAATTTTTTTGCCGAGGCTCAAAAAAATTCGTGAAAACTGTCGTTTTTGATTTTCTTAACAAACCATTGTTTTCCTTTTTGGTGAGAGAGTTTAAATAAACAAATTAATTTCCCATCCTTATATAATGCATTATAATTGAAAGTATAAAAAATACAAAATAAAAAATAAAGCAAGGTCAAAAATGGGGCTCAGCCGGGAATCGAACCCGGAGCCTCTCGCACCCAAAGCGAGAATCATACCATTAGACCACTGAGCCGACCTGAGGAGTGTATGGTTAAGTGACTATTCAAAGATCAACACGTTATCTATTATAGGGAAACCATAGATTTTCCAACAGTAGATTTTTATTTAGCCACAGGTAGAACAAAGAAGAAAACTTACATTGCTGATTCCCTTTATTTTGTTGCTTCTGGATTCTCGTATCCACACCCAATCTCCTCAAGAAATCCATGTACTCTATACTATGAGAACCTCTCGTAATATCAAATTTCTGAAGCAATCTATAAGTACGGAAAAGCAAAAAAATAAAAGCCAAAAAAAAAATACCAAAATTCATCACAAATAACAACAGAATAGAATATGCAAGACTAAAACTCACTTTTCGAAATTAGCATCGGACAGCTTGAAACAGGCACTATCCAAGCAACGTTTCAACTCATTTCTCTGAACATGGCCGTCTCGATTGTAATCAAATAACCGTACAGCTTTCAAGAAGTTCGACAAACTTGTACTTAGCTGATGGAAGATAAAAACAACAAGAATTCATATACCAGACTATGCTTACTAACTCTCCTTTGCTTATGGACATACATAAAGCAGAGAAGTAGGTAGAGTAATAAAGTAGCCACAAGAGGGCAAGGAAGCAAGTAACGATTCTGGACACATATTGCTTGCTCTATTACAAGTTTTCGCTCTAAATTATTTGATTTAATAAATCATAACATAATCAGCATTTTTTGGTAAGTTTTTTGTACAGCTGAAAGGTGAGCTTCGCTTATGTGTCTTCACGAAAAAATTCACAGAAAACCTTCATAGCATACTATATGTAGCTATACTATATGTAAACTATATGTATACTATATGTATACTATATGTATGCTATATGTATGCTATATGTATGCTATATGTGATGTATACTATACACATGACTGGCCTACCTTGATCCTCATCCTATTTTCCACTTCTTCAAATGACTCTTGTCTCTGGTCAGCAGTTCTGCAATGAAAAACACAATAGCCATTCCTATATGTCTAAAGTTTCATTTTATCGCGACGAATATAGATTTGCATTACGTAAGGATTTATAGGTATTTTTATTAGACATATTTGTATGTGCTAATTGCTACGTGTGTAAGAGGACATTCCATCGATCCGTCAGGGCATTTCCAAGCGACACACGAAGCAATCCGAAAGAGATATACATCTGCTATATAGATTGACATCTGTTATCTCGACAGTCCGGTATCTCCAGCATTCGCTTTCTCAAATACGTTTCACAGTTAACTTCAAATTGGTATATAGTATAGTTGAGAGTGAGACGCTACTTCGAAAACGTTTGCTATCCGAAACGTGTTATGACGTAGAGCTTACCTTGGTACTGGCGAGTTGAGGTGTTTTGCTTCGGATGATATAAACACCGGACCAGTCCGGAATTTCTCAAGGAATGAAATGTAGTTAATCATGGAGTCCTTCTTTGAGCCAATCTACAATGGAAGTGGAGGTGGTTGAACGCTTGTTAACAACGTCAAAACAGACATCTGAACTGGTTTCCTTCCTTATAAACAAAAAGGTTAGTAAATAGATTTGGAAATATAAATAATAATAAATCTGACGAGGATGGAAAACAAGAAAATAGCATGGCAAAGAAGATTGCAGCTTTTTGGACTTTTTGATATAAAGCTATGATTATTAACATCTGATCGATGTTAATAAATTGCAATGTTACCATATAGAGCTTTCATGCGATAGGATAGGCATGGAAAATAGTTGGATGCTATTAAGCGTTAGAATACTGAATCCCCTCTCAACATAACGCTCTACGCTCTTCAGCCATTCTAGCGATGGGAATGCTGCAACTTCATCAGCAACAAAAGACACATGTAGTGTGATTAGGAACATGGTACAGCATAAGAGAGGATTGATGAAAAAAAGCATCCATCCTGGGAAAACGTAAAGAGTATTCTACATGACTGACCTTGACTAAGAGATGGTTGAACTGATCATCCGAAAGCTGCACGCAAAATGCATGGATCACTCTTCTAAAGTCAGACACGCTGACTGTGAAAGATCTTTGTAAGTCCAGCGTTTGAAATGCCTGTAACAAATGCAAAATACTATACATACATGTACCGAAAACAAGAAAACCGAATACAAATGATATGAATTAACATTATATAACCACAGATAATAACATCCATCAGTAATCAGTAAGACAATTTTAGTGCACGACCCAAGCTTGAATGACGTATGCATTTTACCCAATTGCATTACAGTACGTATATGGATCATAAAGCATATGTATATCTGTGGCGTTAAACTCACATCTCTTATATCTGTGTATCTTCTCCTGATTTTTTCCTTCATGATATTCTCAGCTTGGATAATGCCAATAACACCATCTGATGCACTGGATGCTGAGAAAATAAAGGACACAAGTTACTCAGGCTGCTCTGCAATGTTATATAAAGTCTTAAAAGATAACAGCATTGACAGGAGGAGAATTGCAGTACAAATAAGAGGTGAGATAGAGGAAACTTTCATTTAAACTGTTTTGAAGGTGATTTTCAGAATCAGCCCTTGTGGGCACAAGTTAAAACAATGCTACAGAATTTAAACTGTCAAAACTGTGGCTAATAAGAAATAGAGTGATTTTTCAACTACTTCTAATCTACAGCTAAAGAAGGCTATAGTTAGCTATCACCAATGAGTACAGGTAACCAGTGTTAGCAATAACCATAAAAATGGGGAAAACAGCTTGGTGACCACACCCTTTAACAACCACGCCCATTTTGATGACCCAACAACTTATAATACAATAATGCTTCGATTAAAACAATTAGAAAATTGACCCTGAGGACATGTCCCTACCAGTCCTCCCCATGGTGCAGAGTACTGTAATGTTTCATTGTGCCATTGAAAACTTGCACAATCATATTTACCACCTTCCAGTGGGCTCATTGCTACATGAATATAAGTTAGATGGCAACATAAATTAAAATGTTAAGGTTTTACCACTGTGGCCAGCTTGGACGTTATTCAATCCTGCATTTGACAATTCTGTATCAGATCTTGGAGATCTCGTCATCTGCTTCAGTGGGATCTCCGGACTTGTAATGGATCGAGACAACCATCGGTTGCTCTGTGGTTTGCCATCCGATGATTCACGCAATATTGGTGAAATCATTTTCTTTTCTCTCTTTGGATATATGTCTTTTGAAATCGCCCACATATTGCTCTGATTTAAACTCTTTGAATCTTCAACGTCAGTCAAACCTGACGCCTGGTGTCTACCTCCATTAAAACTCCCTATGTTGGGACTCAGTAAAACATTCGGCATTTTCTTGAATTAGAATTCGTTGGACTTTACTTCATCTCAACTTCCACAAAACCATTGGCTACGCATTCAAAGAGCATAATTAGGTGCTTATATAAATTACAGTGATAATAAATTAATAACTTACAGATACTAAAAAACTCTACTAAATTCCCCCTGACTCTAATCAAGCCTCCCTCTGAAAGATAAAAATTAAACAAGCCCCTCCTCCTGGCTTAATGGGGCTTTTACAGTGATCAGAATCGACCTTCCCAGGGCAAAAATTTCTCAAACCTGCCCCTCCCCCCTCTACACCGCTGCGCACCGAAATAGCATATCCTAATCTGAAGTTCTAGAAAAAACTATGCATCTTAGCATTAGCTACTGTGGCTCGGGCAATCAACTTAATTTTAAATAGCCTTTCATTGCTTTAAAAAAAGAACAGGAGGGTCTGCCATTATGACGAGAACAACAAATCGTAGGGCCTGTTTGGTCGCACACACACAGATCACAAATACCGACACAGATTTAAACTTGCACAAAGATAACGAAGCCTATACTGATTCTTGCATTTTTCAGCACAAACTTTATACCTGAAAGCAAATAAAGCATAGAAACACATACCTTCAATAACCTTTTATTGAACATAAGTTTAAATGAGCAATCAAATTAAATGAGTATAATATTGTTTCCATAGCACTTCCATGGCGATCGTGAAGATCACCATCATCGCCATTACGAGGCTCGAGTTAAAGACCGGATGGAATAACTAATTTTCACCGATTAAAAAATAAACCGGAGCATGGGTCGGTTATCAAAGAGAGATAAATGAATAAAATAGCACGCACTCTGCAGCTCTGGTTTTGTTAATGTGTTGTATCATATCTTACAAGTTGTGGTTATGTTCTTATGATCTTCTGATTACTACAATTTTGAAACTTCTTTTTATTTTCAAGTAATATTTTCATCAAAACAAATAGTAACACAAAATGAAAAAATTATAAACCACATTATAAAACACACAAAATCAACCAATGAAACAGATCAGTGTTGAACTACTATATAAAACGAAATTACTATTCCATTTTTAGTATATTCAAATTTCAAAGAAGGCAAATACTTTGTCCACGGCAAACATAAATCTACTACATTTTTAAACAAATTATATGCAAGTGAGAAAAAATTCAGACTTTCTAAAGCATATATCTGTAGTATAGCCACACAGCTACCGACTTCATCAATGTAGTTCATTACAACTGTAGATTACATATAGCCAGGTAAAGATAGCCATTCACATTCCCTAGAACCGTAGGTTTGGTTTATGCTTCTGCATAAACTTCTCCAGCACTTCCCAAAACTTTAAAACACACGCCCTGTCCATGTGCCTTCTATTCCTGTTGATGGTGAGTACTTCAACATCCCATTTCTTCACGTTCGGATCAACCTTCATATCATCAAATTTTATGTGAAAGCCTTTGATTTTCGTGAATATCTGCACCGGTGAGCCACCAGGTAGCACCAAAGGCCACCCCTTGAACTGCCAAAGTGGACCTTGGACAAACACAGCGACAACCCTGTTCCATTCAGCAGGTGTCAACTTTAACGGTTGATCAATGACACGGATTGGCAGCGTGACAGTTTGCGGCTGCTGGTTTATTGTCACATCCTTCTTACGCTGCACTAATACCTCATTCTCCTTAATTGCACCCATACGCTTCTTCTCATCTGGATTACAGAATTTGCAATCTTGTAACAAGTCCTTTGCATTCAGCAATGTTATTAGCGAAGTCGTCCCTGCTGGCACAATGATTATCGGAGTCTTTGATTCTCTCTTTTGGGGAAGATTGCTTGGTTTCGACATGCCTGAAGCAGGTCTCGAAGATGAAGACTTGCTCTGGGCATAGGCAGGGCTTGGACGCTGGCTCTTCCCTTCTTTCACACTCTCAAGACTGAGACCGTGAAAAGTTGCACTTGTGTCGATTTTGAACCCACCTTTATCTATCTGGCTTCCAAATCTCTCCTGGTCGTAACGACTGTAAGAAGCTGCTGGCACTGGCTTCTTGACTACCTCCGGAACCTCTTTTTTTGGAGGTTGCTGTTGTTGTTGGCCGGCCTTGCCTTCTTCGATTGCCTTGATTGATTGCAGTATGGCCAAGACATTCTTCAGGAAGACTTTGCCTGAGCTTTGGAGAACGCTTGTTCTCGTCCTGAGAAGTCTCTCGCGCATCACAATGTCCTTTGTCACATCCGTCTCGATGTCTGGAATGGCAGTAAAAGCAGTTGGGGGCACGGGTGCTTGCTCTAGCATCCCCGATTCAAGTTCATCATCTCCCTTGATGGTGCCTCTTTTTCTTGTTATGATCTTTCGTTTGATTTCTGCAATTTTTTCTACGGACATTACAGTGTTCAGGCCACCCTTTCCTTCTTTTCGGATTTTCTCCGTGGTGACAGCTCCTTCTTTTTTATCTTGGAGCTTAGACGCCAGCCATTCTTGAATATCATACCTTGCTTGACCATCGTCTGCCCGTGCCTTCTTGGCTCCTTCTGAAGAGCCTTCACCGGCAAGAGGCCTTTTAGCAGAGGCGGTCGTTGTCCTCTGAACAGGCAACTCCAACGGCGCACTCTTATCAATACTTCCCGTCGTTTCTTTCTCTCCATTTAGATATGCCAGCAGATCTTTACGATCTGGAAAACGAACGACCGGTACTTTAGCTGCACCAGCTCTCTGCACGTAAATTGGATGAGAAAGGTGGACATTTTTCAGAAGAAATAACAACGCTTCTAGCGTGTAGTATTCTTTCGGCGTCGTTCTGCATATAACGTAATTCGTTCTGGCAATTTTCAAAAACGATACTGCATCAAATGTTATGAATTTATCATCTTCTTGAATCTCTTTCTTGTTGATATTAAACTGACGAAGTAGAGTAAGTGGATCCGCCATATTGGATGAATGCAACACGATTTTTGACGCTGATTGATTTCGTTCGATTCCAAATCGAAATCATTGGGCAGCAGAACCCGCGGGAAAGTCGTCCTTCCTGCATATGATACTGCGGGAACCTAATTGCTGCTGCGTAGTGGAGAGAAGCAGCTGCGCAGCCGAATATAGTCGAATTCTTTTCGAGAAAAAGTTTTGTTTGTGTATTTGTGTTGTGTCATTCTAGCCTGGCCTCATATACGTCGTGCATACTCCTACGCAGTGGCTTATATATCACTCGCATACACACCCACCTTTAGGGCACTCTAATACTAACCCTAATCCTAGCCCTTACCCTAACCACAACCCTAACCCCAACCCTAACCCTAACTGATACACCAGACACTGTCAGTAGTATTACGTCATGCACACTCCTGCGCAGTAGCCTATATATGGCACTGCGCATATAAGCCCACCTTTAGGACACTCTAATGCTAACTCTAACCCTAACCCCAATCCTAACCCGAACTGATACACCAGACACTGTCAGTAGTATTACGTCATGCACACTCCTGCGCAGTAGATTAAATATGGCACTGCGCATACACGCCCACCTTTAGGGCACTCTAATACTAACCCTAATCCTAGCCCTAACCCTAACTGATACACCAGACACTGTCAGTAGTATTACGTCATGCATACTACTGCGCAGTAGCCTATATATGTGGAACTGCGCATACACGCCCACCTTTAGGGCACTCTAACCCTAACCCTAACCATAACTGATACACCAGATACTGTCAGTAGTATTACGTAATGAATGCTCCTGCGCAGTAGCCTATATATGACACTGCGCATACACGCCCACCTTTAGCCCAAACTGATACACCAGACACACCCAGTACTATTACGTCATGCAAGCTCCTACGTAGTAGCCAATCTAGGGTATTGCGCATACACGCTCACGTTTAAGAGATTTAAATTACAAATTGATCAAAACACAAACTAGATGTCCTGATCAGGTTTCGAACCAGTGGTCTTGAGTTTAGTTTGCAAGTAATGTTACCATCAGTCTACAGCAGCGCTTCCTAGCTGAAGAGAATATCATAAAGTCAAAGTTCTGCTTCTTATTTCTAAGCGAAGACCACTAGTACGATCTGATTATTGGTTTTACATCATAGCAGCACTCATTTTAACAATG
>RQOL01000963.1:0-16713 GCA_013076295.1 Sanderia malayensis
GATCACCTCCCACTTTTTCTTGACTTCCCACTTCCCACTTTTGATGACTTCACACTTTTGGTGACTTCCCACTTTTTCTCAGATAAAGTGGTTTTTTCTCAGATAAAGTGGGTTTTCTTTAATATAATTATTCCGTTGAAGCTCGTTTCATATTCCAATTCAGCGCCTGAAAATTGTTTTTTGCACCAAATTTGATGCAAATTGAACGAGTTCGAAAATTTGCATATTGCCCCCTTTTACCCTATTTTATGCCCCCAAAATATGAAAATTTCAAATAGCAAGTTGCATATTCAAATTCAGCACACCAAAATTGTACTTTCACCAAATTTGATGCAAATTCAACGAGTTTGAAAAATAGCATATTGCCCCCTTTTACCCCGTTTTACTCCCCCAAAACATAAAAATTTCAAAAAGTAAGTTTCATATTCAAATTCAGCGCACCAAAATTGTACTTTCCACAAAATGTGATGCAAATTGAACGAGTTTGAAAAATGGCATATCGCCCCCTTTTACCCCGTTTTATGCCCACAGAACATAAAAATTTCAAAAAGTAAGTTTCATATTCGAATTCAGCGCACCAAAATTGTACTTTGCACCAAGTCTGATGCAAATTCAACGAGTTTAAAAAATGACATATTGCCCCCTTTTACCCCGTTTTATGCCCACAGAACATGAAATTTTCAAAAAGGAAGTTTGATATTCAATTTCAGCGCACCAAATTTGTACTTTCCACCAAATTTGATGCAAATTGAACGAGTTTGAAAAATGGCATATTGCCCCCTTTTACCCCGTTTTACTCCCCCAAAACATTAAAATTTCAAAAAGTAAGTTTCATATTCGAATTCAGCGCACCAAAATTGTACTTTCCACCAAGTTGATGCAAATTCAAGGAGTTTGAAAAATGGCATATCGCCCCCTTTTATCCCGTTTTACTCCCCCAAAACATTAAAATTTCAAAAAGTAAGTTTCATATTCGAATTCAGCGCACCAAAATTGTACTTTCCACCAAGTTTGATGCAAATTCAAGGAGTTTGAAAAATGGCATATCGCCCCCTTTTACCCCGTTTTACTCCCCCAAAACATAAAAATTTCAAAAAGTAAGTTTCATATTCAAATTCAGCGCACCAAAATTGTACTTTCCACAAAATGTGATGCAAATTGAACGAGTTTGAAAAATGGCATATCGCCCCCTTTTACCCCGTTTTATGCCCACAGAACATAAAAATTTCAAAAAGTAAGTTTCATATTCGAATTCAGCGCACCAAAATTGTACTTTGCACCAAGTCTGATGCAAATTCAACGAGTTTAAAAAATGACATATTGCCCCCTTTTACCCCGTTTTATGCCCACAGAACATGAAATTTTCAAAAAGGAAGTTTGACATTCAATTTCAGCGCACCAAATTTGTACTTTCCACCAAATTTGATGCAAATTGAACGAGTTTGAAAAATGGCATATTGCCCCCTTTTACCCCGTTTTACTCCCCCAAAACATTAAAATTTCAAAAAGTAAGTTTCATATTCGAATTCAGCGCACCAAAATTGTACTTTCCACCAAGTTTGATGCAAATTCAAGGAGTTTGAAAAATGGCATATCGCCCCCTTTTACCCCGTTTTATGCCCCCAAAGCATAAAAATTTCAAAAAGTAAGTTTCATATTCAAATTCAGCGCACCAAATTTGTACTTTCCACCAAGTTTGATGCAAATTCAAGGAGTTTGAAAAATGACATATTGCCCCCTTTTACCCCGTTTTATGCCCACAGAACATAAAAATTTCAAAAAGTAAGTTTGATATTCAAATTCAGCACACCAAATTTGTACTTTCCACCAAATTTGATGCAAATTGAACGAATTTGAAAAATGGCATATTGCCCCCTTTTACCCCGTTTTACTCCCCCAAAACATTAAAATTTCAAAAAGTAAGTTTCATATTCAAATTCAGCGCACCAACATTGTACTTTCCACAAAATGTGATGCAAATTGAACGAGTTTGAAAAATGGCATATCGCCTCCTTTTACCCCGTTTTATGCCCACAGAACATAAAAATTTCAAAAAGTAAGTTTCATATTCGAATTCAGCGCACCAAAATTGTACTTTCCACCAAGTCTGATGCAAATTCAACGAGTTTGAAAAATGACATATTGCCCCCTTTTACCCCGTTTTATGCCCACAGAACATGAAATTTTCAAAAAGGAAGTTTCATATTCAAATTCAGCGCACCAAATTTGTACTTTCCACCAAATTTGATGCAAATTGAACGAGTTTGAAAAATGGCATATCGCCCCCTTTTACCCCGTTTTATTCCCCCAAAACATCAACATTTCAAAAAATAACTTCAATATTCGAATGCAGCGCCCCAAAATGGTACTTCTCACCGAGTTTCAGCCAGTTTTTATCAAATGGAGTTTTTCATGATTTTTACTTCTACTGGGACCTGCTGGGCATGGGAGGGTTTTAATAATTTTTACTTTTATCTTACAATGCAGATATAAGTAAAAATTAACAGTGTAAAATAAGGATGTATTCCTAATTTCATTTTGTAAAATGAAATTAAATACGGGTTATTTTCACATCAGTCCATATATAGCTCCGAAACTTTTCAAGCTGCTTTGAGAAATGAAAAATGTATGTACGCATATAAGGTTAAAAGATATGTAATGTAATTGGGGAAGTAACAATGTTGAACATTCCATTCTTCTTGGAATAAACTTAAGCAAGTCAATGAATTTCATGTGTCAAGCCTTTAAAAATCAAATTGAGCTGAATGACATCGGAACACGTGCCTTTTCTCGAATCCGAACCTGAATGGGACGATTAGTCCATGGGGCAGACCGAAAATCATGTTCAAATTGGTGAATAAGGTTACTATACATCATCGGAAAGCAAATTTTGCGCTGATTACGAATATGAATGTTAATAGGTCGAGAAGTGTCATCTTCACACCTAAAATTGCTGATGTCAGCAAAAAGGTGTACAATCTTGTTTTAGCTAATGGAAGCCTTTTGCTTAGTAAATACGACATAATTCCATTTATGTTAACGACTTCTTGTATAAAAACAATGCCAATGAGCATATCTGGACAAAATATACATTTTTAAGTTAATAATATGTCCGTCACGTGACTGTGTGACATTTAACGGACAAGTCCGTAAAATTACTAGAATTTGCATAAGATGGGATATAATGGTAAAGTAACTTTCAGATTTGGTCCAGAATGATGATTGGGCCCATTTTTCACGATATCTATGCATTTATGGGGTTACATGAATGTCCTAGATGATGTGATTCCTCTGTTCCTGCTGATGGTAGAGAAGAATTACAATCAAACTTCAACTTCCTGGCAAGTCTCGTTTAATTTTCTAATTCTTCTCTACAATCAGCTACGTCACTTCGTAACCCCATAAGATTTCAAAGCCCAGTGTCACGAATAGCACCAGAAAATTGGCGCATCATGTTGTAAAATGATAAGAACTCAGTGAAAACAAAACAGATATTGATAAAATTGAAACAAGTTACATTGCTAAACTTGAAAAACTGAAGGTGATTCAGATGATGCGGTTAAAATACGATGTCCAAAATTGTTTTTTTCTACAGTTCTGCAATAGAATTGAGCGAATGTCTTTGCATTAGACCAGCCAGCAGTTTCCATTATTTTTGGCAGCGATAAACCGGCTTGTTGGGCAGCTAACGTTAAGGCGGCTCGGCAACTATGAGCGGAAAATTTTCTTGTATCAATGCCAGCAAGTTTGAGAGTTTCCTTTACCCATCTGGCAATGGTGTCTTTAGAAACCGGTTTGTATTGTGATTGAAGACTTTCTTAAATGGGCAGTCTTGGAAATATGTTCCTCAAGTTTCTTAACAATACACAGGCGGTCGTCATCTGGGTATGCTAAAATTTCAAGGGGAGCTTGATGTTTACCTGGTTTGGTAGTTTTAAGTGGTTGTTGTAGGGTAATACGGAGTCTGTCAGGAAGAATTTGAATATATCGAATATTCATAACATGAAGTGTTTGACACCGTTGCCCCGTAAGCAGACACAGATGGGTAGCTGTAGTGTAAGAGAGCTCCTTGAGGGAAATCGATTTCAAGACAGGGAGTTCCTGTAAATAAGATAATAACTGTCCAACATCCCAAATATGAGAATATTTTGGTAGAGATGGCTTAAGGTGGAAAGCACCTTTCATAAGACGACGAACAAGGGGGTGTTCACCTATGGGAGGGTTGCCTCCCGTTGAAATGATAGATGAAAGAGCCGATCTGGCAGTATTAATGGCACTGTAGCCCAGGCTTTCAGTAAATAATGATGTAAGAAATTCAACAACCTGTTCAGCAGAAGGGTTGTATACTTCAAGGTTATGTGCATAACAAAATTGTTCCCATCTACTTAAATAAGATTGATATTGCTTTAAGGTACCAGGACGCCATGAAGAGAGGATAAGATTTTGGGCTGAGGAAGACAGGCTGCTTGATTCTAGACTTTTGCCGATAAGCGACATACAATTAGTTGTAGTTTGGAATGGAGAGGATGCTGTTTGTTTGGGGTGGTTTGGTAAGGTTAGAAGATCCTTCTTTGGTTTAGCACAATGGGCTTTGATTTCTTTTATTTTATTCCTAGTGTGTTCGTTGTTATTACTGTGGAAAGGAGGTCACAAACATAAATCTTTATTTATTGCAAAATTTGTCCAAAAGCCAAAATGCTTTCGTTATTACTTCGTTATTATTTCGTTAGAGTCTAAGACAATGGTCTTCAAGTCCCTGAATGTGCTGGCTCCAAAATACCTTTGTGATCTTTTCACACGAAATTCGCTTTGCACATCATATAGCCTTCGTGATACGGGGACCGATCTGAGGTTACCGATGAAAAGGTCAGCAAATGGCCAGAGATGTTTCTCATATAGAGGTGCCAAACTATGGAATAGCCTGTCAGCCGAGTCAAAGCAGGCAACCTCTCTGTATAGATTCAAGAAAACTATTTAAAAACTATTTTGTTTCTATTAGATGTTTTCCTTAATTTCAAAATATAATTGTAAATAAGGTTTAATATTGTAAATAAGGTTTTATATTTTAATTTAATTAATAGCTTTTTACTTTTTATCTTATATTATAATTAATGTTTTTATCGGAGGGCCGCTTGAAAATCAACTTGTTGAAGGGCAACCCTCCTTAAATGAATTAAAAAAAGAAAAAAATACACAAAATACAGACCAGCTCCAAAGGCCTGGAAACCACTCTAGGACATTCATATAACCCCATAAATGCATAGATATCATGAAAAATGGGCCCAGTCATCATTTTGGACAAAATCTGAAAATTACTTTACCATTATATCCCATCTTATGCAAATTCCAGTGATTTTACGGACTGGTCCGTAAAATATGACACAGTCACGTGATGGACATATTATTGACTTAAAAATGTATATTTTGTCCAGATATACTCATTGGCATTACTTTTATACAAGAAGTCATTAACATAAATGGAATTATGTCGTATTTACTAAGCAAAAGGCTTCCATTAGCTAAAACAAGATTGTTCACCATTTTGCTGACATCAGCAATTTTAGGTGTGAAGATGACACTTCTCGACCTATTAACATTCATATTCGTAATCAGCGCAAAATTTCCTTTCCGATGATGTATAGTAACCTTATTCACCAATTTGAACATGATTTCTCAAAAATTGGGCTTTGCCCCATGGACTAGATACTTCCGCTTTGAATATGAAACTGGGTCTGCGAATCTGATTGTGAAACCAGACCTGGATGGGAACAGGTTAAAAAAGCATTCTCGACATCTTAGCAGTGTTTTGGAACGTAATCAACAACCGAACGTCCTGTTACCTCTGTCATGCATAAATAATATATGTGGAATTTATTTATACGAAAGTATGAAATAATGCTGAAGAATTGTTATGAAGCTGAATTTAGCTTGAAATTTACTCAATCAAAAGTATCCACTTTGAAAAGAATTGGAAAGTAAAAATAATAATAAAAACATTTACAATGAAAAAGATCATTGGATGTTATGTTAGCTTTACAGCCGAGAAGTCTCTCATGATGATTGCCTCAGTAAGAGTGGAGTATGCACCTCACCTGGTAGGAACCATAAACTTATTGAGTAGGTAATATTTTTAATTTTTTTTTGCAATTCAGCAACAATCAAATAGTTTTATAATTTAGGTTGATAGAAAACGGATTAAAACAAAATAGGTTACAACATCATTTCTAGATATAGTTGCCTGGGACACTGACTGGGAGAACCGAAACTGTTTTCGAGCCAAGCCAGTGCCAGGCCAGCCCCCTAAAAATCAAATTTTCGATGCAAACCCATAGGATTAATAGAGAGAATTATCATCACAGTAGTACTAACGAGTAAAGTTCTTGAGTCAATCCAATCCAGTTCCAATCAGAACCAATTCAATCAATTTTTAATCAGAAACAATAACAAGGCAGGCAGTAAAAACCCCAAAGATGAAAAGAAATGGGCCAAGAAATATTCATAGCTCAAAAGACGTAAACATTTATTTATTAAATTAAATACTCGCTATTTATTTTAATAAATTTTATACTCGTTATTTGATTTCTGAATGTTAAGAATAAAATTCTTGAACTAATTACAAAATAATATTAACAGAGACATCATAAAGTTTATTTTGTACCTCTAAGGCAGATAGTCAAGACCAATTTTTATGCAACCATTCATTAGACAAATTGCCCACAAAAAGTAGAAACTTGAAATAGTTGTAAAAATATTCATTATTCCTATAAGAACAGCCTTGCATTTCTCCAAAAATATAAAGAAATATAAAGATATAAACAAGCTAGTTTTTAATAATACAAAAATTAACCGAACAAAACATAGGTAGTGAAATAAAGGACAAGACCATAAATTGCTTTTTCTCGAGTCAGACAGGGCAAATGTTCAGCTTTCTTCCTCAATCATTTTTAACACCATTCCTACTTTATTTTTCATAGGACTACAAAATGGCTTAGTTAGACCATAATCCAAGAACCATCTTCCTGTAATATAGGTAAGTTCAGATAAATTTTTAACTGGGTCAACCAGAGTTATTTTGCACATTTTCTGAGTAAAGTATATTGACTGGCACAGCTATGTTTTACAACCTGTGACAATTCTTGGTGGAGCACAACTACTTCCGTGGCACAGACAAAATTTCTGCAATTCAATTCTGTCAAATACTCCTCTGCAGAGCAGAATAAGTTTGCAGAAAACTTTCCATTTTCTTGACGAAAGACCCAAACAAGATTTGACAAAATAGAATACAAACTAACTGTTAACATTTTAAAAATATGCTGCTGTCGTTTAAAACCAATAATCAGCTTTGTTCCATCATAATTTAAAGCCAGATATTTATACTGAATTGGCACTCTTTTTCTGCTTTGGTTAATTTGTTAAGCTGTTTTAGAAGAATTTTCATTTTTTCATTGCATCAAATAAAAGCCAGCAAAGCAATGACATAGAAGTTAGGGGACTTGGGAGTATGTGCCTCCCACTCTTATGCACACCTTAAAGCATGCCCCTTTCATGGATAAAAATTTGCCCTTCTTCAGATTTAATGTTCTTGTGGTGCCCCCCTAATCATGAGTGGTTTTATGTTCAGACACCACACTTTTGTATATTCTATATTACCTTTGCCTTGCTTATTACATTTGCAGCCCAAACCAATGTCAATTGAGAAATAATTTTTCAATCTGTGGCTACTGACAATGAGTTCTATGCAATAGATCTGCCAGGTAATCTAAAAGTATTCTTAATTCTTTTAAGGATTTTCTTGTTAGGTTGCGACTAAACTTTCACCGAACAGTGAAGTAGTTCAAGGGTTGAGATGTTAGCTCGCTTTTGTCGTATGTCAAGAGCATATTAATTCGATAACAGAATCATTTTCTTTGCCAGCCAATTTCAAATGTGGCATGACGCATGTATGTGGAACGTAACGATAGATGACTAATAGCAAGCCCTATTTACACTACATAAACTATCCCATGTTAAACTAACCCAGGGTTAGTTTTGACTTGTCCTGTGAGCGCTGATTCGGGTAAAACCGTACTTACTAAAGCGCGGAATGACCCAAAACGACCCAAAATGACCCAAAACCAGGTAATGTATTTCACTTGGAGTAAAAGCTCGCCTGGGGCCAACTTTTGAAATATTTATGCTACAAAGCTGGGAATAATTCCAAACTGATCAGAAGGTCCTAATTAATAGGATTCGATCCCTTGTGAGTGACATTTCCATCTATTTCCAAGTTTCATTATTTTAACCATAGCTTTATGTATGATAGTAACATATTTCAATAGGGAAAAAGCTGGTCTTTGCCAACTTTTGAAATACTTATGCTAGAATGCTGGGAATGGTCTCAAACTGATCAAAAGGTCCTAAATAATAGGATTCGACCCCTTGTGAATGACATTTTCAGCTATTTGATTTGAACCAATTGTCCCATAAAGCTGCAGGGAACAAAATTAATCCGATCTCTCGTAAGTCCCTTGTGTTGAGCAACTTGCGAACGAGGCACTAGACGTAATATAATGAGTCTAGGTTACAATACCCTAAAGTTGGGCATGTATCAGCTGTGCCATATATAGGCTACTGCGCAGAAGTATCTATGACATAATACGTAATACTGTACGTTAAAAACTCAAATAGGAACATGCTGTGTAACGTTTAAACTGATATTTCTTGATCGAAACAATTTTCATACAACAATGGCCAGTGTTCAACAATAGTAAGGATAACATAAAGAAGGCATTTGTCTTCATATGGTTGGTTGAACATATTCACAGGAGGGTAACCTTCACCAAATGCAAGCGTGTGCTATGGTGATGCAAAGAAATTCATGCGTGATATTTATGCGGATTAAGGTGTGCCACTCCAATCTAATTCTTTTTTATTTGGACTTCATCAGAAGCTGTTTTGGATCTCGTGTGTTGCCAATTTATTGATGTTATATCGGACGTTTCTCATATCTACCTTGTCTGTAGCAGCCAGCCAGAAACTTGCAATGTAATTGTTTCACCATGAGGTATGATATAATAAATTAGACAGCGTTTTAGATTTTGGTATAGCACCATATTTGGCAATAATTCTCACCTGAGCTAAAATTTGCAATACAAAATGATTCACATTGAAATCACCATGAGAACATTATAATGATTGGACAGGGTTTTTCGACACAATGCTTGAACATTTCTTCATAAACGCATGCGCTCTTAAAACATTCCCGTGAGCAATTTGATTAAATACCTACTGTGTCATCCACAGATTACTTAGGAAGCATAAAAATTCAGGTTTCCTGACAACAATGATGCACTCCTAACGCCCATAAAGCATCAAAGACTTCTTGAAATGAAGTTGTAACTGTGGGGTTTCAAGTGCCAATTGTTACAATTGGCACTTGAAGCCTTACAATTCTTCAAATAATTAAATGTAAATAAAATATAAAAGATGTGGAAAATTGTTATTAAACAATCGCTAAAAATTACCCGGTTCCAATAAGATTTCGCCAAAAAAAGGCGAAACCCTATCTTCCCCGGGGGGCCATTGCCACATGCCGAGCAGCCACTAAACTCAAAATGTTTCAATAATTTTGCCAAATAGAAAAAGACTGAACTCTAAACTAAGATCAAATCTTTCAAGATTAGCAGTCTTTGTCGAAAAGTTAAAAAACTCCCAGTGACATTTGGCAGAGGAAATGGCCACCGAAATTTAATGTTGCGCATTAAACCTTTATAAAACATTGATTATAAACCACACGCGGGGAGTGAAAAATATACGCACGCGTAACTAGGGATAAAATATGGCACTTCATGAAAACTCGTATAATTCGAACTTTCTGTAATTGGAACAAAATTGGATTCCCCCATAGAGTTCGAATTAGACAGAGTTGACTGTACTTTCTTCCTTAGAGACCTATATATTCTTATCTTGACCTCATCGCCTCCATATTTGCTATGCAGTTTGTTTACTCAATTTACATTCCATCACCCTGCGTATAATAGTGTAATCCCAATTGCTTATCGAATGTACTCTGATATTGTGGTGAACTGCATTAAACGTTGTCAATAATATTCATATTCATAAGAAATGCTATCATGCAAATAGTATCATATGTGAACCAGCTAAATTTGTTGCGTGTGCCAAAATATTGCTTGACAATTGAATATTTCAGTAGTTATTGTTTGGTATCCTCTGAACATAGACAAGGCCCTTCCTTATATTTCTTGTTATTGATGTTAATTACGTTACGAACAATTCTAATTTGAGGATTTTGGGCATGTCCATGTCCCCCAAAATATATTAAAAATTAATTGAAATTAGTTCAGCATCATTGCTTGCGAATTACACATTTTAAAAGTGTGTACCGTACAAAGAGAAAGGTTTTGAGTGATTGTGCCATTGGCTTCTACCTTACAACAGCACAGGTTTAAAGATTAGCAAAAACTTCTGTACATGACTTTATAATTTTAGAGTGCGTAAGTTACATTGATCCTTCATGAACCTTAATATACGAAAACTTTGAAATACTAACAACAATGACCAAAGTGCAGCCATATTGAACTAGGTTCAGCCATATTGAACTACCTTCAACCATATTGAACAATGGTCAACAATATTGAACTAGGTTCAAAAATGTGAACTAGGGTGAACAATTTGAACTAGGTTCCACAACTTGAACTAGGTTCCACATTTTGATCTAGGTTCCACAATTTGAACTAGGTTCAAAAATTTGAACTAGGGTGAACAATTTGAACTAGGTTCTACAACTTGAACTAGGTTCCGAATTTTGAACAAGGTTCAACATTTTGAACCAGGTTCCACATTTTGAACTAGGTTCCACAATTTGAACTAGGTTCCACATTTTGAACTAGGTTCAACAATCTGAACTAGGTTCCACAACTTGAACTAGGTTCCACATTTTGAACCAGGTTCCACATTTTGAACAAGGTTCCACAATTTGAACTAGGTTCCACATTTTGAACTAGGTTCAACAATTTGAACTAGATTCAACAATTTGAACTAGGTTCCACAATTGAACTAGGTTCCACATTTTGAACCAGGTTCCACATTTTGAACTAGGTTCCACAATTTGAACTAGGTTCCACATTTTGAACTAGGTTCAACAATCTGAACTAGGTTCCACAACTTGAACTAGGTTCCACATTTTGAACCAGGTTCCACATTTTGAACAAGGTTCCACAATTTGAACTAGGTTCCACATTTTGAACTAGGTTCAACAATTTGAACTAGATTCAACAATTTGAACTAGGTTCCACAACTTGAACTAGGTTCCACATTTTGAACCAGGTTCCACATTTTGAACTAGGTTCCACAATTTGAACTAGGTTCCACATTTTGAACTAGGTTCAACAATCTGAACTAGGTTCCACAACTTGAACTAGGTTCCACATTTTGAACCAGGTTCCACATTTTGAACAAGGTTCCACAATTTGAACTAGGTTCCACATTTTGAACTAGGTTCAACAATTTGAACTAGATTCAACAATTTGAACTAGGTTCCACAACTTGAAATAGGTTCCACATTTGAACGAGATTCAACAATTTGAACTAGGTTCAACAATTTGAACTATGTTCCACAATTTGAACTAGGTTCAACAATTTGAACTAGATTCAACAATTTGAACTAAGTTCCACAACTTGAACTACGTTGAACAATTTGAACTAGATTCAACAATTTGAACTAGGTTCAACAATTTGAACTAGGTTCCACAACTTGAACTAGGTTCCACATTCTGAACCAGGTTCCACATTTTGAAATAGGTTCCACAATTTGAACTAGGTTCCACATTTTGAACTAGGTTCTACAATTTGAACTAGATTCAACAATTTGAACTAGGTTCCACAACTTGAACTAGGTTCTACAACTTGAACTAGGCTCCGCATTTTGAACTAGGTTCAACAATTTGAACTAGATTCAACAATTTGAACTAGGTTCCACAACTTGAATTAGGTTCCACATTTTGAACCAGGTTCCACATTTTGAACTAGGTTCCACAATTTGAACTAGGTTCCACATTTTGAACTAGGTTCAACAATCTGAACTAGGTTCCACAACTTGAACTAGGTTCCACATTTTGAACCAGGTTCCACATTTTGAACAAGGTTCCACAATTTGAACTAGGTTCCACATTTTGAACTAGGTTCAACAATTTGAACTAGATTCAACAATTTGAACTAGGTTCCACAACTTGAAATAGGTTCCACATTTTGAACGAGATTCAACAATTTGAACTAGGTTCAACAATTTGAACTATGTTCCACAATTTGAACTAGGTTCAACAATTTGAACTAGATTCAACAATTTGAACTAAGTTCCACAACTTGAACTAGGTTGAACAATTTGAACTAGATTCAACAATTTGAACTAGGTTCCACAATTTGAACTAGGTTCAACAATTTGAACTAGGTTCCACAATTGAACTAGGTTCCACATTTTGAACTAGGTTCACATTTGAACTAGGTTCACAATTTGAACTAGATTCACAATTTGAACTAGGTTCAACAATTTGAACTAGGTTCCACAACTTGAACTAGGTTCCACATTTTGAACTAGGTTCCAATTTTGACTAGTTCAACATTTGAACTAGATTCAACAATTTGAACTAGGTTCCAAGACATCATTGAACTAGGTTCAACATTTGAACTAGGTTCCAACATTTGAAACTAGGTTCAAAACATATTTTGAACTAGGTTCCATTTTGAACTAGGTTCACAATTTGAACTAGGTTTCCAAGCTAGGTTTCAATTTGAACTAGGGTTCTACACAACTTGAACTAGGTTCCAACAAATTGAACTAGGTTCCACAGACAACATTGAACTAGGTTCTACAACTTGACTAGGTTCATACAACAATTTGAACTAGGTTCAACAATTTGAACTAGGTTCCACAATTTGAACTAGGTTCAACAATTTGAACTAGGTTCCACAATTTGAACTAGGTTCACAATTTGAACTAGGTTCAACAATTTGAACTAGGTTCCACAATTTGAACTAGGTTCCACTTTGAACAGGTTCCACATTTGAACTAGGTTCAACAATTGAACTAGGTTCCACAACTTTGAACTAGGTTCCACATTTTGAACTAGGTTCCACATTTGAACAGGTTCCACAATTTGAACTAGGTTCAACATTTGAACTAGGTTCAACAATTTGAACTAGTTCCACAACTTGAACTAGGTTCAACAATTTGAACTAGATTCAACAATTTGAACTAGGTCAACAATTTGAACTAGGTTCCACATTTGAACTAGGTTCAACATTTTGAACTAGATTCAACAATTTGAACTAGGTTCAACAATTTGAACTAGGTTCCACAAATTGAACTAGGTTCCACAACATGAACTAGGTTCAACAATTTGAACTAGGTTCCACAACTTGAACTAGGTTCCACATTTTGAACTAGGTTCAACAATTTGAACTAGGTTCAACAATTTGAACTAGGTTCAACATTTTGAACCAGGTTCCACATTTGAACAAGGTTCCACAATTTGAACTAGGTTCAACATTTTGAACTAGGTTCAACAATTTGAACTAGGTTCCACAATTTGAACTAGGTTCAACAATTTGAACTAGATTCAACATTTGAACTAGGTTCAACAATTTGAACTAGGTTCCACATTTGAACTAGGTTCAACAATTTGAACTAGATTCAACAATTTGAACTAAGTTCCACAACTTGAACTAGGTTCAACAATTTGAACTAGATTCAACAATTTGAACTAGGTTCAACAATTTGAACTAGGTTCCACAATTTGAACTAGGTTCAACAATTTGAACTAGGTTCCACAACTTGAACTAGGTTCAACATTTGAACTAGGTTCCACAACTTGAACTAGGTTCCACATTTGAACTAGGTTCCACATTTGAACTAGGTTCAACAATTTGAACTAGATTCAACAATTTGAACTAGGTTCAACAATTTGAACTAGGTTCACAACTTGAACTAGGTTCCACATTTGAACTAGGTTCAACAATTTGAACTAGGTTCCACAAATTTGAACTAGGTTCCACATTTGAACTAGGTTCCACATTTGAACTAGGTTCAACAATTTGAACTAGGTTCCACAACATGAACTAGGTTCAACAATTTGAACTAGGTTCCACAACTTGAACTAGGTTCCACATTTTGAACTAGGTTCCACATTTTGAACTAGGTTCAACAATTTGAACTAGATTCAACAATTTGAACTAGGTTCAACAATTTGAACTAGGTTCCACAACTTGAACTAGGTTCCACATTTGAACTAGGTTCAACAATTTGAACTAGGTTCAACAATTTGAACTAGGTTACACATTTGAACTAGGTTCCACAATTTGAACTAGGTTCCACATTTGAACTAGGTTCAACAATTTGAACTAGGTTCAACAATTTGAACTAGGTTCAACAATTTGAACTAGGTTCCACAATTTGAACTAGGTTCAACAATTGAACTAGGTTCCACAACCTGAACTAGGTTCCACAATTTGAACTAGGTTCAACAATTGAACTAGGTTCAACAATTTGAACTAGGTTCCACAATTTGAACTAGGTTCCACAACTTGAACTAGGTTCCACATTTTGAACTAGGTTCCACATTTTGAACTAGGTTCAACAATTTGAACTAGATTCAACAATTTGAACTAGGTTCAACAATTTGAACTAGGTTCCACATTTGAACTAGGTTCCACATTTGAACTAGGTTCAACAATTTGAACTAGGTTCCACAATTTGAACTAGGTTCCACATTTGAACTAGGTTCAACAATTTGAACTAGGTTCAACAATTTGAACTAGGTTCCACAACTTGAACTAGGTTCCACATTTTGAACTAGGTTCCACATTTTGAACTAGGTTCCACAATTTGAACTAGGTTCACATTTGAACTAGGTTCAACAATTTGAACTAGGTTCCACAATTTGAACTAGGTTCAACAATTTGAACTAGGTTCAACAATTTGAACTAGGTTCAACAATTTGAACTAGGTTCCACAATTTGAACTAGGTTCAACAATTTGAACTAGGTTCCACAATTTGAACTAGGTTCAACAATTTGAACTAGGTTCCACAACTTGAACTAGGTTCCACATTTTGAACTAGGTTCACATTTGAACTAGGTTCAACAATTTGAACTAGATTCAACAATTTGAACTAGGTTCAACAATTTGAACTAGGTTCCACACTTGAACTAGGTTCCACATTTTGAACTAGGTTCAACAATTTGAACTAGGTTCCACAACTTGAACTAGGTTCCACATTTTGAACTAGGTTCCACATTTTGAACTAGGTTCAACAATTTGAACTAGGTTCAACAATTTGAACTAGGTTCAACAATTTGAACTAGATTCAACAATTTGAACTAGGTTCAACAATTTGAACTAGGTTCCACAATTTGAACTAGGTTCAACAATTTGAACTAGGTTCCACAATTTGAACTAGGTTCCACAATTTGAACTAGGTTCAACAATTTGAACTAGGTTCAACATTTGAACTAGGTTCCACAATTTGAACTAGGTTCCACAATTTGAACTAGGTTCCACATTTTGAACTAGGTTCCACATTTGAACTAGGTTCAACAATTTGAACTAGGTTCAACATTTGAACTAGGTTCAAAATTTGAACTAGGTTCCACAACTTGAACTAGGTTCCACATTTGAACTAGGTTCACATTTGAACTAGGTTCAACAATTTGAACTAGGTTCCACAATTGAACTAGGTTGAACAATTTGAACTAGGTTCAACAATTTGAACTAGGTTCAACAATTTGAACTAGGTTCCACAATTTGAACTAGGTTCAACAATTTGAACTAGGTTCCACAATTTGAACTAGGTTCCACATTTGAACTAGGTTCCACATTTGAACTAGGTTCAACAATTTGAACTAGGTTCAACAATTTGAACTAGGTTCAACAATTTGAACTAGGTTCCACAACTTGAACTAGGTTCCACATTTGAACTAGGTTCCACATTTGAACTAGGTTCAACAATTTGAACTAGGTTCACATTTGAACTAGGTTCCACAATTTGAACTAGGTTCACAATTTGAACTAGGTTCCACAATGAACTAGGTTCAACAATTTGAACTAGGTTCACAATTTGAACTAGGTTCCACATTTGAACTAGGTTCCACATTTTGAACTAGGTTCAACAATTTGAACTAGGTTCAACAATTTGAACTAGGTTCAACAATTTGAACTAGGTTCCACAACTTGAACTAGGTTCCACATTTTGAACTAGGTTCAACAATTTGAACTAGGTTCAACAATTTGAACTAGGTTCCACAACTTGAACTAGGTTCCACATTTTGAACTAGGTTCCACAATTTGAACTAGGTTCCACAATTTGAACTAGGTTCAACAATTTGAACTAGGTTCAACAATTTGAACTAGGTTCCACAATTTGAACTAGGTTCAACAACTTTGAACTAGGTTCCACAACTTGAACTAGGTTCCACAATTTGAACTAGGTTCAACATTTGAACTAGGTTCAACAATTTGAACTAGGTTCCACAATTTGAACTAGGTTCCACAAATTTGAACTAGGTTCCAATTTGAACTAGGTTCCAATTTTGAACTAGGTTCAACAATTTGAACTAGATTCAACAATTTGAACTAGGTTCAACAATTTGAACTAGGTTCCACAATTGAACTAGGTTCCAACATTTTGAACTACGTTACAATTGAACTAGGTTCCACAATTT
>RQOL01000964.1:0-15790 GCA_013076295.1 Sanderia malayensis
CAGGGGGGATTTCTTAGTGAAAACATAATGCTTTGAGGCCCCCAAAAAGGACGCAAAAACTTTGGATTTTTTAGACCCTTACCGGAAAAGTCTCACCTTTTGATTTGTAATGGACATAATCGCTACATCACGCTGATCAAGATGCCGTTTTCGGTTCTTGAATATTCCTCTCGGTTCTGGAGTTATAGCCAGTTTTGTTTTCCACCTTCTCGAAAATTCCACCCGCCCCTTCATGAAATACCAGAGCCACCACCACAAGATATCAGATTTCGAAGGCACATGATTTTGTAATTGGATCTTTTTGCAAAGTCGGAGAAGTTTCAGGGAGAAATAGCTGGTGGAAATTGTTGCTGAGACCTTGAAATTGCTGCCTGAACACGGGCAGACAACCCTTAAACGTTTGGGACAAGGTAATTTCTGTTTTGGTATTTTTTAAGAAAGAAACTGGCTCAGTTTCATTCCTCTTTCCTGCTTTCGTTTTTGTTTCAAAAGATGGGCCTAAGATAAACATAAGTACAATCTTTAATATTTCGGGTCTCTCTTGGCGGAATTTCTCCATTTAAAAATTCGATAACTCTTTATTGGTACCAGAACTAAAGTCTGTTCGGGTTGTTTTCTCTAATTCCATGATTTTCCTCTGTTTTTGGACGATTTAAGGCAAGCTTCGTTTTCCCTCCAAAACAGGCAAATTTTACCCACAAAACATGGCTTTTTGCAGTTGCCTAATTTAGATTCTAACTTGCCAAACCCCATTGTCATTACCCCAACACTTTCGGCAGTTATTTGCCAAGGTGTTAGCTTCGTGTTTGTGTATTTTGAGCTGAAATTGCAAGTTTTTTCTCACATTTCAAAGTGTATTTATGTGTTTCAATTACAGCAGCATCTATTTCATTTGAGAGGAATGGCTTCTTGGTTCAGGTAAATCTTACTTCACCCTCCAACAGTTTATTACTTTTCACAAAGACAGTCCTGATATATCTGAACCAAGGTATAAGCAGCATGTTGTTTTAATTTAATATGAACTGGAGAATTATTAACCTTGGTAAATAAATTATACTGTATGTGGAGGGTGGTTGAGGCATTCCATTTTCATCTACATACATGTTTCTACATACATGTTTCTTATAATTTCAACACATTAAGCATTGATTTTCCATGTTTCAGATATTTGTCTTTAAATTCAGTCTGTACTGAGAGGCCTGAATAATTTCTAAATCATCAAATCACAAGAAATTATTTCCTGAATTATATGTCTCACCTCAACTTAATGGCTAATGCTTTTGAATCTGCACTCAAATGTCTTTGTCGGTAAGTAATAAATAATATTTTAAGTTCCTTATACATTTGCGAATTGAAACTTTCCCAAAAATCATCTCAACAATACATTAATAATTTCAGTACCAAAGTAACAATGAATCTGGGACAACCCTTTCATTTTATCTTTGACTTCAAGAATTACTAAATCTACTAAAATTGATCCCCATTTTTTAAATTCTTCACGATGTCCACATTTGCTTCTTAATTTTTATACATGCTTTTTCTTGAATCTCAGTGTCTCATGGAAATCTATCGATGACTTGCAAGCCGTCACATCACAAGAATTCTGTTGGTGGAATTTTTTCTTCACATTAACTCAAAGGTTAATGCATTTCAATCTGCAATTGAAAGTCTTTGTTGGTAGGTACTATTCAATAATTTAAATTCTTTATACTTTGGCAATTTAATATTTTTCAAAAAATGATCTCACAATTACATTAATAAATTTTGTTCAAAAGTAACCATGTATTTGGGACTTTCCTTTCCCTCTTTCTTCACCTCCAAGAATTATCAAGTGTGCTAAATTTCTGCTCATATTATGCTAATTATAATTTTCCCAAAAATCATCTCACCAATACATTATTAATTTCCGTACAAAAATAACAATGAATCCGGGACCCCCTTTTCATTTTATCTTTGATTTGAAGAACTATGAAGTCTACTAATAGTGATCACCAATTATTAAGTCATTCAAAATGTCCAGAAGTTTGTAAAGTGTGTTTCAAGTATTGAATTTTTCACAGCAAATATCATTTTCTGAAGTAAATTCTTCTAAAAATTTGAAAAGTTGTGTTAAGAAATGAAGTTATTTTTATTGGATTCGCTGTTCTCTCAGCTACAAGTTCATGTGTAGTTTATTATATTTTGAGTTTCAATGCTCCGGGAGACAATATATTTTGGTTGCCAGCTTTTTGCTCCAAAATCAGAGTGAAGTTTTAAATTTCTTCCCCTGTCTGAACATAAGAAAAAAAACAAAGTTGCGGTTTCAGGGTCAAAAACGTAACAAGCACCGAATCTTATCTCATTTTCCAATACAGACAATGTATCTTATCTCTAGCATCCCTTTTTGTTAAATGTGCATTACTCTCAAGAGATGTTGTCAAACTAGGATATTTTCTCAAGTCTTACACCCTGGTAAAATGAATGAAAACCTTTAAAAAAACGCTACAGATTATATGAAAGGTGTAATTTGAAAGATTGCAGTGCTATAATACGATCTGGAAAAGATACTTACTATCACAAGAGAACACGTAGGAGAAGAGAACAAGCTAGAAAGGGCGTACTCCCCTCCGCACAGTACTGCACAGCATGTTTCGTGTTCAGTTGAGAGTTGAGTTTTCTTCAGGGTTGGGTTGGATTGATGGGTGCAGGCCAATCCACTTGTGAAAATTGATCAAATTAAAACCAGATCATGGTTTGTGAACATCCAGATTAACAGAAACTTTAAAACGAGGCTGCAAAACAATCGAATACAGGAAACTCTGTTGTTGCGAAAATGAGGCTGGTTGTCTTATTGTTTGTTGTATGATTTTGATTTATGTTATGTTTCGTCTACATAGCAATTGTGCATGCTGGCTGTCGCAATGTTTTTTCCAAAATGTTGGATCGGAACGGAACTTGATGCTGAAATAAGAGAGACTATAGCTGAGGGAGACATTCATCTTGGATTAGATCAATAGCAAGTACAGTTCCTTTTTAGTCTCACCCATTTCAAGTTGCCATATAAACTGGAAATTGCTTAGGCCAATTGTATTTCACTCATTGTTGTTTTTGACCCCATCGGACCTTTGCTTTCGCTTATGTTTTGATGCCTGTTTATATTTATTGTTTTGAGAAAGAGTGTTTAATGCTC
This sequence comes from Sanderia malayensis, assembly GCA_013076295.1. Classification (NCBI taxonomy): domain Eukaryota; kingdom Metazoa; phylum Cnidaria; class Scyphozoa; order Semaeostomeae; family Pelagiidae; genus Sanderia; species Sanderia malayensis. The sequence goes on from RQOL01000964.1 coordinate 3,170, forward strand.
TACCCATATCTACATGCTGCTTTCACTTGGCTGGAATATATCTCTTCACGATTCGTTTGACCTTGTGGCTGCCTTCTTTGTTATGCCAGCCAAACCCAATACTCACTCCCATGAACTCCTTTCACCATGCAATTCACATCAATGATGATTATGAAGTACTTTTGCATTACACGGTGTCCTGTGCTTATTGTCAATAAATACTAAAATCATAGCGGCAAAGGTGTCCGCATCAAAAGCAACCCAGTCGACGTGTTGTAGCCCCCGTAGCCCTTTCGTGCCTCTCTTATTCTTTTCCAAAAACACTCTCATTTATTCCTCTTCACCTCCTCCAGTGTCAAGGCACTTTTTGGCTAAAAATTCCTTTTAATTTTAAAGATATTTCCACTTTTCTACTTTCAAAATTCTCCCCCCTCCGCTTTCCTGTAACGAGGCCTTTCTCTTTGGTGTGAGAAGATGCCGTGCCTGCTGCTTGCTGGCCTTTCGTTTTGCGTGCGATGGAGATGCCCAGAGCTTGACATTGGCGTCGTCGATGTTTTGCCTCGCTGAGCCTTTTCGAAACAATGAAACCCTGTTGCTTTTCGCACTAATCCGCATGCGTCCTTTGTTACTCGGGCTTTTGATTGACGAGGAAGTTGCATCAGGAAGTTGCATCCTTCCTTCTGCAAGTGTGTGATTTTTTCCAACATGTTATTATCATGTAGTAATTTGTATTCGACGGTTCGATACTTACACAAGTTATTACTGCCAGATTTCTTATTGCACGTTGTTCCGGACTTCAATCCTCAACAATATCCCGAAGGTAAGTGCGTTTTCCCGTCATTTTCCCTTATTATTATTCCTCAGTAAAGTGATACGTGATATTTCTTAGCTGATTAGGTGATTTTTATACTTTTTCCCAGATACACGTGGTGCTACTGGATTTTCTTCAATAGCATTGTATCTTTTCTATTTGCGTATCCTTTCTATTTTATTTTGGAGATTTTATGTATTTCATTTTATGTCTTTCTCATATATTTTTTTGCTTTTTTATTACGGTAACAAATGCCCCGAGCAAGTCCTCGCAGTCGACGAGAAAGGGAAAGACGGAGGGCCTATGTCAGAGTTCTCCGACAGCAACAACCTGAAACCGTTCAAACACGGTCAGGTCAACAACCAGCTACAGCCCCTGTCGACGAATTGCTGCAATTGCAACTCCAGCACGGCCATGCTCAGCAACCGGCAGTTCCCATACAGCAACCTGAACAAAGAAGTGAAGCTGAAGTGAACACCGATCAGTTACGGCCCACACCCAACGCAGCAGGGGGGGAAGGAATGCAAACTGATGCAAGATGGATGCCACCGCAACCCTTCCAGTTCTTTCCACAACCACTGCCACAGCCACAGCAGATGCAACAGGGGGCAGTACAACCAGCAGAGGAACAGCCACCAGCACCAGCACAGCAAAATGCCAATCCTCCACCGCAGAACCACGATCTCCACCGCATGGCACCAATGAACAATGTCTGTACACATTGCGGTGCCAAGTATTTCAAGGAGGAGCTGAACACCAAAAAGAAATACACAAAGTGCTGTCGGGAGGGAGCTGTCCACCTACCTGCAATACAGCCTCCACCTGCAGTACTCATGCCTCTCTTCCTTGGTGATACAGAAGACACGCAAAGAGATTCAAAAGATTTTCTTTCCAAATTTCGCCAATACAATGCTACCATGGCAATGGCATCCTGGACAGCAAATATACCCCAAGTTCCAGGCAGGGGGCCATCCGTAATAACAATACATGGCAGTGCATATCGCAGGACAGGTATGTTTAAAATTCTGTTCCCACTTCATTACCTTATGTTCCGTTACACAATAACATATTTGTTTTACAACTTTTTAGTATTGCATGATCAGTCATTATTAACAACCTGTTTTTTTTTGTTTAGCCCGCCTTGGCCCATTGCCAGGACAGCAGCCAAAATATGCTGAGCTGTACATCATGGACACAGCTGAAGCACTTGAGCACAGAACGAACAATCCCACCAACAGGGATCTCAATAAAGACACCATCAAGAAGCTCCAAGACGAACTTCTTGCAGTCAACCCATATGCTCAAGAATACAAGAACATAGGCGACATACTGCAACAGCAAAAAGAACAGGCAACTGCAGCAAATGAGCCCATTCCCACATTCGACATGATTATCACGTCAAGAGCCAACCAGGATCGAAGATACGACACTCCCGCAGCGTCAGAAATAGCAGCAATCTACAGCACAAAAGACGGTGGTGCACCAGATCCAAACGAAAGAACCATGCACATCCAGAGACGTGACGGCTACTTGATTAACATCAAAGCAACCAATCCAGCCGCCGATCCACTCACGTATCCGCTGCTGTTTCCGTTTGGTGAACATGGTTGGGGTACAACAATCGCAAGACTGCCATCAGCGCGTTCACAAATCCCCGCTGACCAAGCTGAATGGCGCCAAACCAGAGTAACGCCCAGCCAATTCTACACATACAGAATCCAAGTACGGGAAGGATTCTCAGCCCTTCACCTCTCAAGACTACTGTTTCAACAGTACTTGGTTGACGCATTCACCAAGATAGAAGGCAATGACCTTGCTTATATCAGATACCATCAGAAAGATCTCAGAGTTGAGTCGTACAAAGGACTGATGGATCACCTTTACAGAAGAGCTGAACAACAAAATCTGATTGCACAAGCCCACAATCCAGGCGCTGCACAGCACACTGATGTTGGACGAGTCATTATCTTACCGTCCACATTTACTGGCAGCCAACGAAACATGCAACAGAATTACCAAGATGCCATGACCATTGTCAGAAAACACGGCAAGCCAGACCTATTCCTCACATTCACAGCGAATCCGAACTGGCAAGACATCTTGGACAATTTGCTACCGAACCAAAAGCCACAAGACCGACCAGATATTGTCACACGCGTCTTTCACTTGAAATTCAAACAACTGCTGTGTGACATACTGGATCTCAACTTCTTTGGCAAAGTCATCGCTTACGTCTACACGGTGGAATTTCAAAAACGTGGACTGCCGCACACTCACATGATCATATCTCTTGCCAACGAAGACAAACCACGCACACCAGAGCATGTTGATCGGATAATATCGGCAGAGATACCAGATGAGAACACCCACGTCCGCGAACACCGAATGGTCAAGAAACACATGATGCACGGCCCGTGTGGAATTCTTAATCCCTCATGCCTTTGCATGCAAGATGGGAAATGCAAAAAGAAGTTTCCGAAAGACCTCACGCAACAAACAGAATTCAATGTCAATGGATACCCATTGTACAGACGACGAGGTATGTCAACATGAATTGCATTTCGTACTTATGATTTACACTTTCCGTGAAATGTACACAAATGTAACCATGGCACTTTCTTGCACGCCAAACAACTGCTCAACTCAGGCAACACAGACTGAACGACTCTTGGGTTGTGCCACATAACCTCAAACTCCTTCTCAAGTTCGACTGCCACATGAACGTGGAAGTGTGCACCACAGTCAAAAGTGTCAAGTACATTTTCAAATACATCCATAAAGGCAATGACATGGCACACGTCGAAATCAGAGAAGGTCACGAAGAAGCAAATGCCCGACAAGACATCGTCCACGATGAGATACGTCAGTACCTGAATTCCAGATACGTAGGTCCGCATCAGGCAGTGTATAAACTTATGCAATACGAGATGCACGACAAAAGTCACACAATCATCCGACTTGCAATTCACTTGCCACATCAACAACCCGTATACTTCACACACCCAGAGCAAGCTGCGCAGAGAAACACTGACAGCATGCTCATGGCCTACTTCAGCCTCAACCAGAGAGAAGAGAATGCTCATCGGTACTTATATCAAGACATACCAGAGCACTACACTTACAACAAATCCGCTAAGCAATGGCAGCAACGGAAGCGTCGATCAGCCAAAGGTGTCATAGGCAGAATATACAATGTTCTTCCTTCAGATCCTGAACGATTTGCCCTGAGGCTCATATTGCTACACAGAAAAGGGGCAACCTCCTTCGAAGACATCAGAACAGTTGACGGGATCACTCACAACACATTCAAGAATGCAGCAAGAGCTATGTCCCTCTTAGAGGATGATGCAGAGCACAGACGTTGCTTACAAGATGCAGTGGTCTTCCACCTGCCTGCACAGATGAGACAATTGTTTGCAACACTCATCCTCTTTCAAACTCCAAGTGACATTCATGCTCTCTTCACAGAATTCCAAGAAGACATGGCAGAAGATTACGTCAGACACGGTCAGCTTCAGGATCCCAACGCCACATTCCAGCAGCAACACATTCACATGTGCCTGGCCGACATCCAGAAAAACCTGCACATTCACGGAAAATCCCTCAAGGACTTCCCCGAGATGCCGCAGCTACCTGCCAACTATGCTCAGCCACAACAGCCAGCTGACGAAATCAACATTGAACAGGAACGAGAGCAAGGACAACGAATGTTCGAGCAACTCAATCCAGAACAACTGCAGATACACAACACCATTGTGCAAGCCATCGAGATGCAGTCACCAGACAACTGTTTCTTTCTCGACGGTCCAGCAGGAACTGGCAAAACCTTCCTGTACAACACATTGGTGCACAATCTGCAAGCTTCCGGACACAAAGTCAAATGCGTAGCATACTCCGGAATAGCAGCAACACTGCTCATTAACGGCAGAACAGCACACTCGACATTTCAGATACCGATTCCTCTGCTTGACGATTCCACTTGCAACATCAAAGCACAAGGTCTCCGAGCACAACAACTGCGAGACACAACGCTATTCATTTGGGACGAAGCTTCCATGATTCCAGCAACAGCACTCAAAGCAGTTGACCGTCTGCTCAGAGACATCACCAAAGTCGAACAACCTTTTGGCGGCAAATACTTCATGCTTGGCGGTGACTTCAGACAAGTACTGCCAGTGGTCAAGAACGCAGGCAGAGAACGAGTGGTGCAAGAATGCCTCAAGTCACGAAAAGTGGAGGATCTGTGGTCTCATTTCCAACAATTCAGACTCAATACAAACATGAGAGCTGTTCAAGACGAGACTTACCAAGCATTCTCAGACTGGCTTCTCCGAATAGGCAATGGAGTAGAACCTTACGACGATCAAGATCAGATCAACCTTCCACATCAAATCTGCATCAAGTCACTTCAAGATCTCATGAACTCAATCTATCCTCAAGCTGAATCAGCAGATGCACACCTCTTACTGGATCCCAACACCATGTCCGAGCGTTGTTGTTTGACACCAAAGAACGAGTTCTCACATCACATCAACGAACTCATTCTGCAAAGACTTCCAACACCCCGGAAACACTACCTCAGCATTGACAAAGTCGAAACAGATGATCCAGAAGAGGCTGCAGCATATCCCATGGAGTTTCTCAATGCACAAACCCCAGGCGGAATGCCTCTACATTCACTACAATTGAAGGTAGGCACACTATATTTGAACACTTCATTTAAAATTGCTTTGCCTTACTCAATCTAGGCTCACTCAATCTCATTTTCCTTCAGGTTGGAGCCACAATCATTTTGCTCAGAAACATCAACCCTGCGAAAGGACTATGCAATGGAACACGACTAATAGTGAGAGATCTCAAACAACACATCATAACCGCAGAGATCATCACAACTCAGAACAAGGGCCAGTATGTTATGCTTCCACGCATAACTCTGACCTGCCAAGATTCATCACTGCCGATCTCCATTGCAAGAAAACAATTTCCAGTCAGACTTGCTTACTGCCTCACCATCAACAAGGCACAGGGACAGTCATTGAAACATGTTGGCATTTACTTACCGGACCCTGTGTTCTCCCACGGACAGCTGTACGTTGCAATGTCTAGAGCCAAATCGTTCTCTGGACTCAAGGTGTTCACACCTGACAACAACAAAACCAAAAACATTGTCTACAAGGAAGTCCTGTGAGTTCTCCAATAACATCACCTCCAACCATAGACGGTAAGTCAATACACTAACGCACCCCTTCACCTCATTGAGAGAGCACGGTTATTCAACGACCATGACTGAGTGTGGCACAAGACCTATGATTGATACGAAACAGCATAGGCAATCTCCATGATTGATACCAAACAGCATGGGGATAAGACCTGTGATTGATACCAAACAGCACAGGCACAAGACCTGTGATTGATACCAAACAGCACAAGCACAAGACCTTTGATTGATACCAAACAGCACAGGCAATCTCCATGATTGATACCAAACAGCATGGGGATAAGACCTGTGATTGATACCAAACAGCACAGGCAATCTCCATGATTGATACCAAACAGCATGGGGATAAGACCTGTGATTGATACCAAACAGCACAGGCAATCTCCATGATTGATACCAAACAGCATGGGGATAAGACCTGTGATTGATACCAAACAGCACAGGCAATCTCCATGATTGATACCAAACAGCATGGGGATAAGACCTATGATTGATACCAAACAGCACAGGCAATCTCCATGATTGATACCAAACAGCATGGGGATAAGACCTGTGATTGATACCAAACAGCACAGGCAATCTCCATGATTGATACCAAACAGCATGGGGATAAGACCTATGATTGATACCAAACAGCATAGGCAAAGTACACTTGCTGCAATCAGTCTAGCTCTCACCAACATTCCCCACCATACAATGTCATTCTAACTCCCCAAACTAACCCAGCATCTACCTTTATACTTTCATTCCTTTACTAATATTGCTTTCTCTAACCCATAGATAATATTATTTTGTATAACATAATCACCAATTTTCCATGAGTTATGCTTTGCCATGTACCTTTATGTTGCCTATGGGAACATGGATTTCCTTTCTCTCTGTGCAAGCTGCCTATACCCTCTCCATTCATAAAAAACCAAGTTACTGTGTAAAATCTACACAAAATATTTCCTACCAATATATACAAGTTTGGGGTCATTTACAACCACCATGTGGCAGCTTTCACAAAAAAGGAAAACTCAAACAATGGATGCTCCTTGACGTGGTGTTTGAGCTTTTAACTAATGCATCCGGCAACACCCCTAATTTTTTCTACAGCCTGAATTTATAATCGCACACAAAACAGCCAACATCAACAGCATTTTCATGTATCCATGCACATAACAACACAATTTCTCAGGTACGTTAAAATTTACTGACACATTTCATCCCCTCTTATGTATGCATCTTACGGCCAAAACTATAATATAATAAACATCCTTTCTTGCATGTAGAAATCGATAATATATCTATATTTTCTGTCGAGACACACGAAAACTTCCTTACAATTTAAAAGCCCACGTTTTAGGCCAATTTTTGATCAGCTAAGCATCGTGCTCACGCCGTTCTTTAAATTTATCGCAACCTTTCAGGAACACTAAGTGCCAGGCAAAGTAATACCAATCATTATTCAAACTTACCGCACTTTTTCCACAGACTTTTCCTTTTGGGTTCAATGACAACAGCAATTTTTGTCTCCATTACCGTTCACCATGGAGATAGGATAAAAGATAATGTACAATTTTTTTCAAACTCATTTTCTACAGTGCAAACGAGGCTCACCCTCCAGACGCCATCTCACCAATGGCAGACATTTTTTTCCCACTTGATACTTCGAGACCCTGTGACTTTCACCCTTTCATAGATAAAAGGCCTATCAACTTGCACATAAGAAGAATACTAAATTCATACAATAGTTGTAACATTCATAACAACCAATCATAACTATTTCATAAAATTAACATAAACAATACTTTCCTCATTATTGCATTGTTTCTCTGAGGTTTTTAATTAAAAGTATCAATGTCATTTGACTTTACAATTTGAAGTAATCCCTGTGGTGCCGTATCCGCCATTTCAACCGCGCGTCCTCTTTACTTTCCTGCGTGTGCACACTCAGCCAGCCCGCGATAACATTTCCCTCCAGTTATTATTTCAAGACAAGACAAAGATAAACACCATCATACGTTTCTCTTATCATTTTAGCTACAATTAAAAATATATTTCGCCATTTTCGGCTCTCTTCCATCTTTCCTTCCATCTTTTCTTCCATCTCCTTTTCCGTCTTTTCTTCCTCTCTTCCCTCTCCCCTCTCTTCGTTTCACCACCACATGCACCTCCGTTTCTTCTCTAACAACAAAACATCCATATCAATAATCTTGATAATTCATCACAGCAACACAGTATCAATAATTACAATAATACGCAGTAATACCACATACCCCACTTCTCGCAACATCTCTCCTTCGCCATTTTCCAGTGTGAATCTCAATTTTCTGTCTTTCACTACATCTCTTCCAATTTGCCACTTCAGGCCACGCATCCCACTCATTCGATCCCATTCCACAACCTACGATAAACAGCAAAATCAATTCATTATATATAATTCTAAACGAATGCTTATATCCAAAAATCTTCAGATTTATCCACCTAACTTTTCAATTTATATATGTCCAATTAGTACCTACCTTCCTCTCTTCTCTGTAAATCACTGTCACGTTTATCTTCACCATTTTTTAAAATTCACCGCTCCAATTGAAATCTTCATGCAATTAAATATTTGATTCGCTTCACTGTTACATACAGCCAACCCAATTCAATACACCCCACGTTCCCCAATTCTTAACATGCTATTTTCAACATCTTTTTTACAAACAATAACACCGTTCTGCATTTCTAACACTATCACATCCTATTTTTTCTTTTTTTTCTTTTCAATACACAATGAACTTGCTCCTGGGAAATCGACTATGGCGTTTCAATACAATCTTTCCATACATTTATGGTCATTATTATTCAACGTCATCACATTCCTTTTCTACACAATTTCCTTTTCGCTTTCCTTGGAACTTCAGCTTTTTGCCAGCTCAACCAGCTTTCACGCCGCATCCCATTCAATCATCTACGAAAGCCAGTAACATTCATTCATTCTTCTTTTCCTTCCAACTTTCAACTGCAGATCCAGGTTACACCCAACACATGCTAACCCATCATACGCGCCGTCCACAATCCTTACAAAATTCAACATCCTCTTAGAAAAACAATCGAACCCTATTTCATCTCGCACTTTATTTCAACCCCTTTTCTTCTTCCATTCTCTTAAGTGCTAAGGAAGTTGCACCTATGCTGTTCCATGTGCTCGATTTCAAGTTGTTTTTCTCCACTCTATCAATCTTTATGCGATCACTCTCTTCAAGCAACACCAGAGACAACACATACGCAAGACCATCGTGAACCTTCACTGCTTTATTCATCCGTGAGTACCATACTTTCTTCATACATTGACAATTATTATTACAAGTAGTTACGCATTGTAACTCACTGATAATTTTTCTATATGCGAAACATTCATCAAGTGATATACTTTCTCAATTTACCTACATACAATAATCATTCAACACATTTTTAGATTTGCGAGCTTCACAGCAAGACTTTTTGCAAATTTCAACGTTATATTCAAGTTATTCGATCATAAAAAGGTCAGTTAAACTTTTACATATTACGTAGCGCTTTTATTTTGTCATTACTTTCATTATTTGTAAATTTATATTATTAAATACATTCTGACACGCTTTTCTAACTTTTTTAGCATGGACCAAGATTTGAAAACTATTGCCAGAACATCCCGCGACACAGCTGCACGCTTAGAGCTAACGTGCAGGTTCATCGACCGAAATACTGAGTTCGCTAACCAGTGCTATCAGAAGATTCGCAACTCGAATCGGATGACAAAGTCGAAAGTAAAGGAGGGAATGGCCAGAGCAAAGCACAACGAAAAACTGGCAATGAAGTTGTTAGAAAAACTCTCCGAACAACAACTTCAGTTATCACTCCAAGAAGACGACTTCGACGTCAGCATGTTGCCACCAGACGAAACGCAACCACAACAAGAACAACCACACCCTACTGAACTTGAACAAAACGACGAGTCCCAACCACAGGCAAACGATGACAAACCTAACGATGACAACAGCACAGAATAACAGATACATAACAACAACTAACTAACAGCAACTATAACTAACAGGCACCAAAACTTCTAACAGCACAGCAACATACATCTTTCTTATACCGGCAATATGTTGACGTCGAAGTCACAATCATTTAATAAAACTTTCTTCTGTTATTTTTACTATATATATATATTTACTATATTCTTAACATAATCTTTATAATTATTCTAATTTTTATCTGTTATTGTTATTTCTAATTGTTATTTAATACCTTCCAATTTTAAAATTTTATTTCCTCAAATTATACACTTACAGCGAAAGTTAGTTTTATCTATCGAAAGTCTGCTCTAAATACGCCAACAGCTCGCCATTTCTCTCAGATCAAAGGCCAAAACAAAAGAGGCCCATCCCACTTTTGTTTAAGATCGCTGTTCAACTCAGATCAAAGGACAAACAATAACAACCCACCGCACTTTTGTTTAAGATCACTATTCAACTCAGATCAAAGGCCAAACAATAACAACCCACAGCACTTTTGTTTAAGATCGCTGTTCAACTCAGATCGAAGGCCAACACACTAGGCCCACTTTTGTTGAAGATCGCTGATCCACTCACATCGAAGGCGAACACACTAAGGAGGTGGCGCGCGAAGCGCGCCAGCCTTCCTAGTTATGTTGTATATGATTGAAACTAATGTAAATCCAATGCCAGCTGTGGAAATCTTTGTACTTGATTTAAATGCAAATTTTTCGTTGCAATAACATTACATCATCCGTTTTGTCTCTAATGTCATACTCAACAATATTCATTTCTTTATTTCTTTTTATATTCCGATACATTAAATCAAAATCAAACCAAAATTAAACTTGACATTACAGATTCGCTCTTTATTTAAAATTTTTTCTGAACTTTCTGTTAAGGTGTGATGCTCTTTCTGATCTATGTTCAGGTAGATCTGTAAATTTCCCCACCCTTAAAAGCACAATGTAGATATGTGACTGCTTCTAACATTAACTATCATTTAATATTGTTGTGATGCAGCAATTGCAATGTCCCAAACCTCCCCATTTCAATCTCCAATCATGTAATACAAGATCCCGAATTCTTCAATGTAGTCACTTAATTCTGTATCTCATGTTGTAGAAGTGTTGTTTCTAACATCGGTGGGCTGAACACAGACAGCAATGATTTTGCAACCATTCATCACAAGTTTTCTCAGTTAACAGACGAAATGAGGTACAAATTCTATTTGTGTGATTATTATACAATATACCATGATAGTCAACAAAAGTATACTAAAATTCTAATTGCTATTCAAGGAAAAGGTATAAGGGGATACTGCATGATAAGGATCCAACAGATTGTTTGATATTCAATCAATGTTAGTGGAATCTCTACTGCAGTTGAAGTTATAGGTTAATATTTTGCAATCCCACTCTGCAACTGCTTATTGCTAAAGAAAATGCAATATTCTTAGTTCTCTTTCCTCTGAAATATATATTGCTTTATAAAATGTGATGGCAATAACATCTCATATTTCATAAGGTCGAAATGTTAATATGTATGTTTATTCTATAACCTGCCTTGATAGTCAGCAAAGGTATGCTAAGATGTCTATTAATATGCAACAAATCAAAGAGAAAGTAGGAAAAACTGCATGCAAACTTACATAATTATCTTCCTAAAGATCTGCATAGTCACAATGCATTTTTTAATGAAAATGCTTCTTTTAATTTACGTGAATAGTCTAGGTTTTCCATAGTTAATGGTCATAGCTTTTCATCATAGATCTATTTTCAACCAGCAAGCCACAGATGTTGTTTTCTTCTCATTCATCCATTATGAAAATCAAATTAAGAGTTTAACAATATATCACTGTTGTTGTTGTAGTCAATAACATTGTAATTGTCTATGAATGATAGTTCTGTCTTTGCATAGTAGATCAACATTGCAGTATATATAATATAGTGCCATCTTTCTCGAAATGTTTCAGACATGAACAAGAACAAACACAGCGTTACTTGCAAACACAGTTTTGAATTTAATGCACAATACATTGAGAAGTTGTTGTTTCTAGGAATAATATGAAACAATTCATACTGGAAATGTAATTTGCAGACTTGAATAATTTGTTGTTGTTTTAATTTCTGTCATTTAAAGCCATTATTATAATCAAAGAGATGCGTGGAATATATTAATATTTTAAGCTTTAACCTAAATGATGATATTGATCTATTGCGATGTGAGAAATAACCACAATGGAAAGGGTTCCATCAGACATGTATCAATTTCGAGGTTGATGAGAACGAAAAAAGCCTGTATCTCGACCATTGTCTTCTTTTCTTCCTTTATTCCCTGTGCTACGGAGTGCGGAAGCAATTAACAACTGACCGCGAGTTTCAAATTATAATTGCGTCAGCTTAATAATAATACTAAGTTCAATTTACGATACGATTGTAAATGATGAAGAACGAGATAGAAAGATTGAAAAGAATCAAATAAAATTGACAAACACAAATAAAGGAAACTCTAAATTGTGTGTTATAAAGGAGGTATTTCATTGGTACCTATTGTGGGTAAGTTGCATTTTCACAAAACCACGAACCACCTTTTCTTACTTT
>RQOL01000964.1:15890-29993 GCA_013076295.1 Sanderia malayensis
CTTATTTTTATACATGCTTTTTCTTGAATCTCAGTGTCTCATGGAAATCTATCGATGACTTGCAAGCCGTCACATCACAAGAATTCTGTTGGTGGAATTTTTTCTTCACATTAACTCAAAGATTAATGCATTTCAATCTGCAATTGAAAGTCTTTGTTGGTAGGTACTATTCAATAATTTAAATTCTTTATACTTTGGCAATTTAATATTTTTCCAAAAATGATCTCACAATTACATTAATAAATTTTGTTCAAAAGTAACCATGTATTTGGGACTTTCCTTTCCCTCTTTCTTCACCTCCAAGAATTATCAAGTGTGCTAAATTTCTGCTCATATTATGATAATTATAATTTTCCCAAAAATCATCTCACCAATACATTATTAATTTCCGTACAAAAATAACAATGAATCCGGGACCCCCTTTTCATTTTATCTTTGATTTGAAGAACTATGAAGTCTACTAATAGTGATCACCAATTATTAAGTCTTTCAAAATGTCCAGAAGTTTGTAAAGTGTGTTTCAAGTATTGAATTTTTCAAAGCAAATATCATTTTCTGAAGTAAATTCTTCTAAAAATTTGAATAGTTGTCTTAAGAAATGAAGTTATTTTTATTGGATTTGCTGTTCTCTCAGCTACAAGTTCATGTGTAGTTCATTATATTTTGAGTTTCAATGATCCGGGAGACAATATATTTTGGTTGCCAGCTTTTTGCTCCAAAATCAGAGTGAAGTTTTAAATTTCTTCCCCTGTCTGAACACAAGAAAAAAAACAAAGTTGCGGTTTCAGGGTCAAAAACGTAACAAGCACCGAATCTTATCTCATTTTCCAATACAGACATTGTATCTTATCTCTAGCATCCCTTTTTGTTAAATGTGCATTACTCTCAAGAGATGTTGTCAAACTAGGATATTTCCTCAAGTCTTACACCGTGGTAAAATGAATGAAAACCTTTAAAAAACGCTACAGATTATTTGAAAGGTGTAATTTGAAAGATTGCAGTGCTATAATACGATCTGGAAAAGATACTTACTATCACAAGTGAACACGTAGGAGAAGAGAACAAGCTAGAAAGGGCGTACTCCCCTCCGCACAGTACTGCACAGCATGTTCCGTGTTCAGTTGAGAGTTGAGTTTTCTTCAGGGTTGGGTTGGATTGATGGGTGCAGGCCAATCCAGTTGTGAAAATTGATCAAATTAAAACCAGATCATGGTTTGTGAACATCCAGATTAACAGAAACTTTAAAACGAGGCTGCAAAACAATAGAATACAGGAAACTCTGTTGTTGCGAAAATGAGGCTGGTTGTCTTATTGTTTGTTGTATGATTTTGATTTATGTTATGTTTCGTCTACATAGCAATTGTGCATGCTGGCTGTCGCAATGACCAAATTCAAGACAGACGAAAATAGGTCTGGAATCTAGACTCACTTTGGGATTCCAGACTCACATTGGGAAAGTCGCTGTAAAAGACGGTATTATCATTGATTGCTACAAATTCGAAGTCTCTGCCCTGAAACTACAACTATATGAGGATACTTTCAGCAAAAAACCGCATCTCTATCTTGCTTGTACTTCGAAATCAAACGGGAAATATTTTGTCACTTGCTCCTCGACATGGCCGCCTGGCCAGGCGGGCCTACCGTAAACATGGTAAAAATTTCGAAGTCTTTCATTTTTAAGAAATTCAAGTCTCTGCCCTGAAAGTACAACTATGTTAGGATGTTTTCAGCAAAAAACCGTATCTCTATCTTGCTTGTACTTCGAAATCAAACGGGAAATATTTTGTCACTTGCTCCTCGACATGGCCGCCTGGCCAGGCTGGCCTACCGTAAACATGACAAAAATTTCAAAGTCTTTCATTTTTAAGAAATTCGAAGTCTCTGCCCTGAAACTACAACTATATGGGGATGTTTTCAGCAAAAAACCGCATCTTTATCATGCTTGTGCTTGGAAATCAAACGGGAAATATTTTGTCACTAGCTCTGCGAAAAGGCTGCTTTTCCAAGTTTTCGAAGTGGATATCGACGCTACTAAAACACGGAACAAGCAGAACATAAACTCACATTTGAGATTCCAGACTCACATTGGGAAAGTTGCTGCAAAAGACCGAATTATCATCGATTGTTATAAATTGAAGTCTCTGCCCTGAAACTACAACAATAGGGGGATGTTTTCAACAAAAAACCGCATCTCTTTCTTGCTTGTACTTCGAAATCAAACGGGAAATGTTTTGTCACTGCCTTTTCAACTTTTCGAAGTGGCTGTTGACGTTACTAAAACACGGAACAAACAGAACAGAGGAAAAATATGTCTAAAGTCCGCTTGAGCGGGAACTTTCGATAAAAACAATTGAAAAATTGTTACTTTTGCCAATACTTATCAAATTTCTTATCCTTAACAATCATTTTTGAAATACGGTTATTCCTTAAAGTAAATGAACGGATCGGATACATAGGCACAGCCTCCAACATAGATGGCAATTCAACTCAATTCAAGATTCATCGATGGCAGATATAAATTTACCTGACACGATGCCTACTGGGTGCATTTGAGAAAGATTCCCGCAACAAGAATTGACAAAGACATAAACGACAAGCAAAGAGAATATGACTGTCTTTTACAATATTCCAAATTAACTAAATTAAACTTCCAAGTAGAAGCTACTTATATTAAAGGTAAAGGTAAATTGGAATCAACAATTAGGACGTACACGCAAGGCAGTATTGTAATTCATATAAATTCCGAAATCCATGAGAAAATACCAAAAAGTGACATAACAATGCAATGATGCTTAATTCCTGGGGTACAAAAGCAAAAAATGTAATCAATTACGCAAGACGAACTGAAGTCGAAATTGAACTTAAACTAAGCGTGTTACCATCTGAATGTCATGACAAAACATTTCCCGTTTGATTTCCAATGTTTATCCAGAAAAGAATGTTCGTCTGTGTTCTACTTGTTCCGTGTTTTAGTAACGTGGACATCCACTTCGACAAGTTGGAAAAGCAGCCTTTTCGAAGAGCTAGTGACAAAATATTTCCCGTTTGATTTCGAAGTACAAGCATGATAGAGATGCGGTTTTTTGCTGTAAACATCCCCATATAGTTGTAGTTTCAGGGCAGAGACTTCAAATTTCTTAACAATGAAAGTCTTTGAAATGTTTACCTTGTTTACGGTAGGCCAGTCTGGCAAGGCGGCCATGTCGAAGAGCAAGTGACAAAATATTTCCCGTTTGATTTCGAAGTACAAGCAAGATAGAGATGCGGTTTTTTGCTGAAAGGATCCTCATAGAGTTGTAGTTTCAGGGCAGAGACTTCAAATTTATAGCAATCGATGATAATACCGTCTTTTGCAGCGATTTTCCCAATGTGAGTCTAGAATTCTCCAATGTGAGTCCAGAATCCAGACCTATTTTCGTCTGTCTTGAATTTGGTGTCGCAATGTTTTTTCCAAAATGTTGGATCGGAACGGAACTTGATGCTGAAATAAGAGAGACTATAGCTGAGGGAGACATTCATCTTGGATTAGATCAATAGCAAGTACAGTTCCTTTTTAGTCTCACCCCTTTCAAGTTGCCATATAAACTGGAAATTGCTTAGGCCAATTGTATTTCACTCATTGTTGTTTTTGACCCCACAATCGGAACTTTGCTTTCGCTTATGTTTTGATGCCTGTTTATATTTATTGTTTTGAGAAAGAGTGTTTAATGCTCTACCCATATCTACATGCTGCTTTCACTTGGCTGGAATATATCTCTTCAGATTCATTTGACCTTGTGGCTGCCTTCTTTGTTATGCCAGCCAAACCCAATACTCACTCCCATGAAACTCCTTTCACCATGCAATTCACATCGATGATGATTATGAAGTACTTTTGCATTACACGGTGTCCTGTGCTTATTGTTATGTTGTATATGATTGAAACTAATGTAAATCCAATGCCAGCTGTGGAAATCTTTGTACTTGATTTAAATGCAAATTTTTCGTTGCAATAGCATTACATCATCCGTTTTGTCTCTAATGTCATACTCAACAATATTCATTTCTTTATTTCTTTTATATTCAGATACATTAAATCAAAATCAAACCAAAATTAAACTTGACATTACAGATTCTCTCTTTATTTAAAATTTTTTCTGAACTTTCTGTTAAGGTGTGATGCTCTTTCTGATCTATGTTCAGGTAGATCTATAAATTTCCCCACCCTTAAAAGCACAATGTAGATATATGACTGCTTCTAACATTAACTATCATTTAATATTGTTGTGATGCAGCAATTGCAATGTCCCAAACCTCCCCATTTCAATCTCCAATCATGTAATACAAGATCCCGAATTCTTCAATGTAGTCACTTAATTCTGTATCTCATGTTGTAGAAGTGTTGTTTCTAACATCGGTGGGCTGAACACAGACAGCAATGTTTTGCAACCATTCATCACAAGTTTTCTCAGTTAACAGACGAAATGAGGTACAAATTCTATTTGTGTGATTATTATACAATATACCATGATAGTCAACAAAAGTATACTAAAATTCTTATTGCTATTCAAGGAAAAGGTATAAGGGGATACTGCATGATAAGGATCCAACAGATTGTTTGATATTCAATCAATGTTAGTGGAATCTCTACTGCAGTTGAAGTTATAGGTTAATATTTTGCAATCCCACTCTGCAACTGCTTATTGCTAAAGAAAATGCAATATTCTTAGTTCTCTTTCCTCTGAAAAATATATTGCTTTATAAAAATGTGATGGCAATAGCATCTCATATTTCATAAGGTCAAAATGTTAATATGTATGTTTATTCTATAACCTGCCTTGATAGTCAGCAAAGGTATGCTAAGATGTCTATTAATATGCAACAAATCAAAGAGAAAGTAGGAAAAACTGCATGCAAACTTACATAATTATCTTCCTAAATATCTGCATAGTCACAATGCATTTTTTAATGAAAATGCTTCTTTTAATTTACATGAATAGTCTAGGTTTTCCATAGTTAATGGTCATAGCTTTTCATCATAGATCTATTTTCAACCAGCAAGCCACAGATGTTGTTTTCTTCTCATTCATCCATTATGAAAATCAAATTAAGAGTTTAACAATATATCACTGTTGTTGTTGTAGTCAATAACATTGTAATTGTCTATGAATGATAGTTCTGTCTTTGCATAGTAGATCAACATTGCAGTATATATAATATAGTGCCATCTTTCTCGAAATGTTTCAGACATGAACAAGAACAAACACAGCGTTACTTGCAAACACAGTTTTGAATTTAATGCACAATACATTGAGAAGTTGTTGTTTCTAGGAATAATATGAAACAATTCATACTGGAAATGTAATTTGCAGACTTGAATATTTTGTTGTTGTTTTAATTTCTGTCATTTAAAGCCATTATTATAATCAAAGAGATGCGTGGAATATATTAATATTTTAAGCTTTAACCTAAATGATGATATTGATCTATTGCGATGTGAGAAATAACTACAATGGAAAGGGTTCCATCAGACATGTATCAATTTCGAGGTTGATGAGAACGAAAAAAGCCTGCATCTCGACCATTGTCTTCTTTTCTTCCTTTATTCCCTGTGCTACGGAGTGCGGAAGCAATTAACCAATCATCAACAACTGACCGCGAGTTTCAAATTATAATTGCGTCAGCTTATTAATAATACTAAGTTCAATTTACGATACGATTGTAAATGATCAAGAACGAGATAGAAAGATTGAAAAGAATCAAATAAAATTGACAAACAAAATAAAGGAAACTCTAAATTGTGTGTTATAAAGGAGGTATTTCATTGGTACCTATTGTGGGTAAGTTGCATTTTCACAAAACCACGAACCACCTTTTCTTACTTTATAGTGGGTGAAACATACATGTTTTTTTTTAAGAAACCGGTTTATAAAAACCTACATGCAGACGCCCTAGAATTTAAGAAACTTTTACAACTACAAGAAAATATTTATGAAACATTAGAAGTTTCGGAAACACGTTTTTCTTTTACGGATTCAACAAATGTCAACTACAGTAAGTATGTTTTATGTGCAAAGCATAACATTCTCGGCTCCACATGACGATTTTTCGCATTGACGATTTTTCTTTGTTATAATACTAATGTTGTGCCACATCCACGTTTTTTTCTTCGTTTTCACTACAACTTTTTTCATTAAATTAAGAAACTTTTAAGAAACTTTTAGAACTAAAATGTGGCTAAAATTAAGAAACTTTTACCACTAGGCCTTCAGCCAGGTTTCTTATAAAAAACGTGTACCTATACATTCTATTCCTTTAAAATATTAAACCTTCAAGTATTATTACTATTGAGAATTTACATTTTTTTCAGGCCGCTTTTAGCATTGAAGAAGGAATATACCAGGAAAACAACTGAATTTAATAAGCCGTAAGTGCTTTGCCTGCAGCAGTCTTAGCATTAAGAATGTTATGGAATTTCACAATGGGGCTGCGACCCAAAGCATTTACTTTTAATAATTATTTACCCCCAAACTGCTGCCCTATGCCCTACATATGCCAATGGTAAAATGTTTAGCTTCCAACCTCAAAACTTATTTTGTTCAACATTCCAATCAACAAAAAACTCCCTTTCAATTATGCAAACAATTTCAATACTTTCTCAAAGTGGCCAATTATTATATCAAGTGTAATCCGAGCCACTGGATTAAAACTCATTTTTCAAGGTGCCCAATAACTTTCTCATATTTTTTAACCTAAATCTCCTTTGGGTTATTCCAGCTCTTTTTCAGCCTTAGAGCGTCTCCCTATGACGTATATATCAATCTAAACCTGAATTGTTTATTTGAACTGAGTATTTTTCAAACCATCCATACAATATAAATTTACCCCATTCTTCTTATAGATTTCCTGAAAGTTGCTCCCGGAAAGAACTTGGTGAGTTTCAAGAATTAATTTCTAAAAATCAACAAAATTAACTTAATTCCCTATGATTTCTTCTTCACACATTATCAAGTACCTTTTAAATCATCACATTGCTTCCGCTGTTTGTTCCTCAATATAATCATTTGTACCTCTGTTTCCTATACATAGACATCTTTTTCATGCTTACAAATAATTTACAACTGGATGTGGCCGGGTTTATTGAAGTTTAAATTTGTCTACATAAATTTGGAATGTGATGTATCATATATTCTTCCTTTTGAGCAGCAACAACGACTTTATTAGTGTCATTATTAATTATTATTAATAAATCTAATGTTTTACAGCATTACTGAGTTGTAAAAGAACAAAGAACAAATAGAATAATGTAAGCCATTTTATGTTGCTGTTTCAAATTCCCATGTCATTACATTCACTCTGTCTCATGTCAATTTGACCTGCATTTAACCTAATATTTATACAGCCTTATTTTTTCTTTATCAACTGATAGTCTGTCTCCTTTTTACAGCTCATCCTACATTAACTATTGACACTTCTTGGCATTGTTGACTCTTTTTCTCAACCTTATATCATCTATAAGATATTTGCAACTTGCAACACTTGAAATATCATATATAAGAAATTCTTATTTCATTTTATATAACCACTTGCAACATGCCCCGAAAGAGTCGCACAAGCATTGCTGGCGGCAGGCGCAGAGAACAACGGAGGCAAGCAAATCGGCTAGCTCGAGACAATATTCAACAGCCCGCACCTGTCCAGCCACAGCAAGATAATACCGTACTGGGAGCAGTGAATGACGTTCGACAGCTACAACTTCAACACCATCAACACCCAGCTCCGCAATACAACCCATCCCAATTGACTATCACCAAATTCAGCCATTGTATATGCCACGGGAAGAACATGTGATGAATGCCCATTATGGACTTCTACCAGCCCCACAAGAAATCAACATTGGCTTCCAGTATCAGGCAGCCTTGCCCGTTCCACCCCAGGTACAAAGCATAATATCTATCTTACATTACTACTTACATGATTAACATATATCGAGTTCAAATCATATGTTATAAATCTTCCTCACTTTGACACCTATCAAACCAACGCATATTCACATTTTAGGATGTACAATTACAGCCTCTTGCTTTGCACTTTGAACCATACAATCAATATCCCAATGGCGTACTAGAGGCAGCAATACAACCGGCAGATGTCGACATGGATTATAGAGTTAACAATGAAGTTCAGGTGATATACGCTCTTTAACCGGAAATGAATTTTCATTGGCTAACGCGAATTTTTCTTAGCGACGTGGTAGCAACGGATCTGGCCATGGATTTTCACAGTGAAAAGCCTATGGAGCTGCGCCTAACTAGTGTTTTAAAAGTGGGTTTTATCGCGTTATTTTGATAAAATATTGAACAAAATATGTTTTTCTTGCGGGTTCGTATATGATATTTCAAATTTGTCAAGTTTTTTTCAAACATTTTTCACTTTTGGGTTTTATTTGCGCTTTGTCAAACATACCAAATTTAGGCTCGTCCGCCAGTCAATTGGTCAGTAAACTCAATTATTAGGGTTATATACTTCATTTCAATCGAGGAAATACAGAATTCTAGAAAATACTAATCATAAATAGTGCGGGTTCGTGCTTTCTCGGTTAGTTTTCAAACACCCATTAGTTTTCAAACGCAGCTAATGTACGAAATGAAATGTCATGTTTCACTTGTATGAGGAGTGCAGACATGAATATGAATTGCGCATTCGTGAATGTTATATTTTTCTTTAATTGATTTTGACCTTTTTTGATAGTAGGATGGCATAATCTCACCAATTTCAGAATTTTTGCAAATAAATAGATGGCATTTTTCCAAGTAAATTCTTTTTTGCTACATCAATAGTTTTGAGCTGTTTTTGCTGTCCATATTACAAAATGGGTCCATTCAATACGGGCTGATGTCAGTTCAGCTTGTACTTGATCCCATTGGGAGATGAAAGATGGAATAATATAAGGTTCAAATGTATAAAACACTTGCTTGAGTAATATATGAAAGTCACAGGAAATAACATTTCAACCAACTGGCTTGGACTTTTTTCCAAGTATACTAATAAGGTGCACCCGGATGGAATCACTGAAACACCCTCTAATAAAAGTAAGAGGGACCTTGGAGATCAAATGACCCTATTGAAGTAGCACATTCGAGAAGATTGCTCAGGCTTAACTGAAGGTCTAAGTTAAAGAGGATAGTTTCTAACTTGCAAAAAATGTAAACTTAGATAGAGAATAAAATTGCTAGTTTTTTAATGCCAGCTGCACTGCTATCAGTCAGTCTTGAATGGGCCCTTTTGTTATATGGACACAGAACAACTCAGAACTGCATATTGATTTGATTTGATGTACCTAGTCTGTAAAACATTAGCTTCCACAAGGGGCGTTTGGAAAATTAACCAAGACAGCACAAACCCGCACCATTTTCCTCAAAATGATTTTTTATTTATGATTAGTGTTTTCTACAATTCATAATTTGCTCAATCGAAATGAAACATAACCCCAAAATTGAGTTACTGACCAATTGACTAGCGGACGGGCCTAAATTTTGTATTATATAGGGCACATTTTGACCACACCGGCAAAATACAGCCGAGAAACAAAAATAGACAAAAAAACTTGACAAATTCGAAATATCATATACGAACCCGCAAGAAAAGCATATTTTTTTTCAATATTTTGCCAAAATAACGCGATAAAACCCACTTTTTAAAACATGAGTTGGGCGGCAACTCCATAGGCTTTTCACTGTGAAGATCCATGGCCAGATCCGTTGCTACCACGTCCGCTAAGAAAAATCGCGTTTAGCCAATGAAAATTCATTTCCGGTTAAAGAGCGTATAGTTTCTCAAACGCAACCAACCAATAATTAACCAAACCAGTTAACCCAACCAGGATTGCCCTAACCAATTTAAATATTTCAAAACTTGAATGCAATAGTGATGTACCTATATCAATTAACTTCTGGCGAAGTAGTTACAGCTGGCTAGAACTGCAAATACTCCGAGAAAAACAAACATAAACTAATTGCGATCCATTTTCAGCATCCCCGTATGCGGCCAGTCGACTTGCAATCGGAAACAGATATTGCAAATGAGAATGAGGAAATGGAACAGGCAATACCGCCTGGAGAAGTTCAGATGCAACACATGCTCAAATTCCCCATGATATCAGGTACAATAACAACAATCAGCACATGCAAGTGCAAATTCAATCAGCTACTTTCATATGCCCAAACCTATAGCCCCTTTATTGGCCTATTTCTACCTTCTTGATGAAGCATATATTCCGTAAATACAAATTACAATTCCGACATTAGCTTCAACTCACGAATTGTGTTCAAGGAAATACTATTCAATTTCAGCCTCCTCAAAATACTGCCTGGTAATGTAGAATTGCAACCCCCAACTTCTAAATTTCATGAAGAGCGTCAAATGGCGATACAACCAGTGGAAAAATCGATCAGAAATGGAAATTCAAAGTCAAACAAGCGAAATTGATTTAACACAACGACCTGTGGAAGTTCAGCTGCCACAGCAATTTGAAAATCACGAGGCTAATCAGGTACAATAACCCCATGAGAATAACAACTTTAAAGTAGGCCAACAACACCAAACCCTTCATAAAAGAATATTTCAATAAATGCAAATGCAGAGATTTATGCAGCAATTGTAATATATATATTCAGTAATATTGTATTGAATTTCAGCCTATACAAGTACTTCCAGCCGAACTTCCAGATCTCATTCATGAAGATCAAATACACAGTACAGCCTGCCAATTTTGAGATGCAAAGGCGAAATGCACTTACCCCATCAACATCAAGCACCTGAGCCCCTTGCAGATCAGGAAGGCAGAGTTGTTCAACCTCCACCAGACAATGCTGAATTTTCTCCCATGCCTCATTATCTGGAAAAATGACAAGAATGTGTATTTATTGCGAATCAAAATACTTCAGCAAGAGCTTAACTCAAGAAAACAATACAACAAATGTTGCATGGGAGGGATTAATAACCCTGGATCCAATTCAACCACCCCCACCAAATGTCATGCATTTATAACACTGGTACTACTGGAGGAATCAAGGCATTTTCTCAGGTACTTCCGAAATTACCAATTCATTGATGGCTATGGCATCCTGGACTGTCAACGTTGTAAGACATGCTAATGGAGGACCACCAGTCATCACCATACACGGAAATGCCTATCACATGACAGGTAAAGGAAATATGTTATTTTATGTCAAGCATTCAAATTTCTTAACCTCAGAATTATATCTCCATGCCAGCTACAATCTAATCTGATATCCTTTTAGTTCCTACGTTACACAACCCATATTGAAGGCATAAATATTGTGTGAAACCATCGATTTACAGCGTTTAGAGATTGTGTCATTGTGTTTCAGTGCAACGTATTATGTGAATATGTGTCCTTGCATTCAACAGGGGTAACTGAAACGGACAGATCCAGGAAATACGCGGAGTTGTACATAATGGATACGCAGCAAGCACTGCAAGAACGACAGAACACAGCCAGAGCACAATGTTTGGACTTGGACATGGTAGCACTGTTGCAGAACGAACTCATGGCAGTGAATCGATTTGCACAACATTATAAAACGATGGGTGAGGTACTAGAAGAGCAGAGACAGCAAGCAATTGCAAATGATCAACCGATTCCCACCTTCAAATGATCATTACCGGTCGGCCAGAACAAGATAGAAGATATGATAATCCAACTGCCAGAGAAATTGCAGCCGTTTACACAGCACATAACGGAGGTGCTCCAAACCCTGAGAATAGAGAACTCCAAGTTCGAACAAGGCATGGCATCTTTATGAAGATCAATGCATTAAATGCCGTTGCTGATCCACTCACGTATCCATTGTTGTTTTTTCATGGTGACAGAGGGTACAGTTGGGATCTTGAACGTTTACCTACACGTCACGCACAAGGGCCAACAGAATATCAATCGTAACCGCCGGATTAAGCTCACTGTCGCTGAATACTATTCCTACAGAATACAGGTCAGAGATGGAATATCTACGATCCACAGCGCCACACTTCTTTTTCAGCAATATCTGGTGGATGCTTTTACCAAGATTGAAGGAAATAAGCTAGCTTGGGTTCTGTGGAATCAACGCCAATTGCGTGTGCTGACAGCTATCGAGGTCTCATGGATCATCTAAATAGAAGAGCTGAGATCGAAAACGAAATAGCCAGGGCAAACAATCCAAATCAGCCCATACATATTGATGTTGGTCGTGTCGTCATACTTCCCTCATCCTTTCCTGGTAGCCCACGAAATATGTACCAAAACTTTCAAGATGCAATGACTATCGTCAGAAAATATGGGAAGCCTGACATCTTCTTAACCATGACAGCCAATCCGAGGTGGAGGGAGATTGCAGAGAATATTCTACCACATCAAATTGCAAATGACCGACCTGATATCGTCACTAGAGTATTTCAACTAAAACTTCAAGCACTGCTCGAGGATGTTCTTCACAAGCACGTTTTAGGACATGTCATTGCTTATGTATATGTCATCGAGTTTCAGAAGAGAGGACTACCACACGCTCACATGATACTCTTTCTGTCAGATGCTGATAGACCACGAACACCCCAGGAGGTATTTTCTTCCATAATATACTCTGTGTAGAGATATAACTTTATAAAGTAGAATTATTAGAGTGGTGTCTTAATATCCACAAATTTCAATTCCAAGTGATTAATTTTGGCGCACATTCTCTTCATACCTTTTAGGTAGATAAACTAATATCAGCAGAAATTCCGGACTCACAGGATGCAAAATATAACAAATTGGTACGGAAGCACATGACACATGGTCCATGTGGTCATCTAAATCCTCGATGTGTTTGCATGGACAATAACAAATGCAAGAAGCGATTTCCAAAAGATCAAACTGCAGAAACGCAACTCAATGTTAATGGTTATCCTCTCTATAGACGACGTTGCCTTCATCCAGTGAATCTCGAAAATCACGTTCTTGATGACACTTGGGTGGTGCCACATAATCGCCATCTTCTCCTCAAGTATCAGTGTCACATCAATGTCGAAATATGCAGCACTGTCAAATCCGTGAAATATATTTTCAAATATATTCATAAAGGACAAGACATGGCACATGTTGAAGTTGTTCAGGGTCAGCAACAACAAGTGCCTCAGGATATTGAGCACGATGAAGTACGCCAATACATCAATGCTCGATATATTGGACCACACGAAGCTGTTCATCGAATATTGCATTTTTCCATGCACGAGAAAAGTCATACTATCAAGCGTCTGCATGTTCATCTACCCAATCAGCAAGTAGTATACTTTCAGGATAATGATCATGTGGAGCAATTACAGGACATGAACGAGAGAACGACACTGACGTCTTGGTTTGAATTGAATGCACAAGATCCAAATGCACGTCAATTCCTCTATCACGAAATTCCTGAGCACTACGTATTCAATGAACGGACAAAAACATGGAAAGCCAGACAACGGAGAACATCATTGCCTGTCATAGGCAGAATATATCAGGTGCACCCACGACCGTGTGAACAGAGATTTGCACTTAGGCTTTTGCTACTGCACAAAAGAGGTTCCACGTCCTTTGAAGATCTTCGCACAGTAGAAGGAAACTTATGCAACTCCTTCAAAGACGCAGCTTTGGCTATGGGTCTTTTGGAAGATGATGCTGAAATCACACGCTGTCTGGAGGAGGCCGTAATTTTTGACATGCCAACACAACTCAGACAGTTGTTTGCAACATTACTCCTCTTTCAGACACCTTCAGATATCGCAGCACTCTTCAATAGATTCAAGGAAGAAATGAGTGAAGACTTTGTGCGACGTGACCAACTGAATCATCCAAATGTGGTAATAGCTTTTGAAGACCGACATATGTATCAATGTCTACATGATATCGACAACAACTTGAAAGTTCATGGCCAGTCAATAACAAATTATGATCACCTTCCTCAACTTCCAGCCGACTATGTCATTCCTGAACAAGGTACTATATGTGTTATTTTCAACTATGTACTGTATTAGTAAGAATAATAGTATATCCTAGGTCGTGCATGCCAGGACATTTACGTATTCTTGGACATTGTTTCTGCTAGC
>RQOL01000965.1:9860-31409 GCA_013076295.1 Sanderia malayensis
GCGCGAGTCAAAAAAGAAAGCATGTTATCGAAAAAAACTAAAAGTTTCACAAGTTGATAAAAATCACCAGAAAGTACAATTTAAGGGCGCTGATTATGAATATGGGGGTCATTTTTGAAAATTTTGGAGTTTAGGGTGTCCAAAATGGGAGTAAATTTGAACAACTTCTACTCGCTTGCCCATGCGCGAGGGAGAAATTGGATCATGTTATCGCAAAAAACTAAATTTGTCAGAACTTGATAAAAACAACCAAAAAGTACAGTTTAAGGGCGCTGATTATGAATATCGAGGTCATTTTTGAAAAGTTTGCAGTTTAGGGTGTCAAAAATGGGAGTAAAATTGAACAACCTCTACTCGCTTGCCCATGCGCGAGTCAAAGATTGGATCATGTTATCGAAAAAAACTAAAGTTGTCAGCAACTGATGAAAATCACCAAAAAGTACAGTTTAAGGGCGCTGATTATGAATATTGAAATCATTTGTTAAAACTTTGCAGTTTAGAGTGTCAAATATGATAGTAAACTTGAACAACTCCTACTCGTTTGCCCATGCGCGAGTCAAATTTTGGATCATGGTGTCGAAAAAAACTAAAAATGTCAGAAATTGATGACAATCACCAGAAAGTACAGTTTAAGGGCGTTGATTATGAATATCGAGGTCATTTTTGAAAATTTTGCAGTTTAGGGTGTCAAAAATGGGAGTAAAATTGAACAACCTCTACCCGCTTGCCCATGCGCGAGTCAAAAAAGAAAGCCTGTTATCGAAAAAAACTAAAAGTTTCACAAGTTGATAAAAATCACCAGAAAGTACAGTTTAAGGGCGCTGATTATGAATATCGAATTCTTTTTTGAAAATTTTACAGTTTAAAGTGTCAAAAATGGGAGTAAATTTGAACAACTTTTACTCGCTTGCCCATGCGCGAGTCAAAAATTGGATCATGTTAGCGAAAAAAACTAAAGTTGTCAGAAATTGATGACAATCACCAAAAAGTACAGTTTAAAGACGCTGATTATGAATATCGAGGCCATTTTTGAAAGTTTTGCAGTTTAGAGTGTCAAAAATGGGAGTAAAATTGAACAACTTCTACTCGCTTGCCCATGCGCGAGTCAAAAATTGGATCATGTTATCGAAAAAAGCTAAAGGTTTCACAAGTTGGTAAAAATCACCAGAAAGTACAGTTTAATGGCGCTGATTATGAATATGGGGGTCCTTTTTGAAAATTTTGGAGTTTAGGGTGTCCAAAATGGGAGTAAATTTGAACAACTTCTACTCGCTTGCCCATGCGCGAGTAAAATTTGGATCATGTTATCGCAAAAAACTAAGGTTGTCAGATATTGATAAAAACAACCAAAAAGTACAGTTTAAGAGCGCTGATTATGAATATCGAGGTCATTTTTGAAAATTTTGCAGTTTAGTGTGTCAAAAATGGGAGTAACATTGAACAACTTCTACTCGCTTGCCCATGCGCGAGTCAAAAATTGGATCAAGTTATCGAAAAAAACTAAAGTTGTTAGAAATTGATGACAATCATCAAAAAGTACAGTTTAAGGGCGCTGATTATCAATATCGAATTCTTTTTTGAAAACTTTGGAGTTTAGGGTGTTCAAAATGGGAGTAAAATTGAACAACCTCTACCCGCTTGCCCATGCGCGAGTCAAGAAAGAAAGCATGTGATCGAAAAAAACTAAAAGTTTCACAAGTTGATAAAAAACACCAGAAAGTACAGTTTAAGGGCGTTGATTATGAATATCCAGGTCATTTGAGAAAGTTTTACAGTTTAGAGTGTTAAAAATGGGAGTAATTTTGAACAACTTCTACTCGTTGGCCCATGCGCGAGTCAAAAATCGGATCATGTTATCGAAAAAGACTAAAGTTGGATGACAGTCACCAAAAAGTACAGTTTAAAGACGCTGATTATGAATATCGAGGTCATTTTTGAAAGTTTTGCAGTTTAGAGTGTCAAAAATGGGAGTAAAATTGAACAACTTCTACTCGCTTTCCCATGCGCGAGTCAAAGTTTGGATCATGTTATCGAAAAAAACTAAAGGTTTCACAAGTTGGTAAAAATCACCAGAAAGTACAGTTTAATGGCGTTGATTATGAATATCGAGGTCATTTTTGAATTTTTTGCAGTTTAGGGTGTCAAAAATGGGAGTAAAATTGAACAACCTCTACTCGCTTGCCCATGCGCAAGTCAAAGATTGGATCATGTTATCGAAAAAAACTAAAGTTGTCAGAAATTGATGACAATCACCAAAAAGTACAGTTTAAAGACGCTGATTATGAATATCGAGGTCATTTTTGAAAAGTTTGCAGTTTAGGGTGTCAAAAATGGGAGTAAAATTGAACAACTTCTATTCGCTTGCCCATGCTCGAGTCAAAAATTCGATCATGTTATAGAAAAAAACTAAAGTTGTCAGAAATTGATGACAATCACCAGAAAGTACAGTTTCAGGGCGCTGATTATGAATATCGAGGTCATTTTTGAAAAGTTTGCAGTTTAGGGTGTCAAAAATGGGAGTAAAATTGAACAACCTCTACCCGCTTGCCCATGCGCGAGTCAAAGAAGAAAGCGTGTTATCGAAAAAAAGTAAAAATTTCAGAAGTTGATGAAAATCACTAGAGAGTAGAGTTTAATGGCGCTGATTATGAATATCGGGGTAATTTTTGAAAATTTTGGAGTTTAGGGTGTCCGAAATGGGAGTAAATTTGAACAACTTCTACTCGCTTGCCCATGCGCGAGTGAAAATTTGGATCATGTTATCGCAAAAAACTAAGGTTGTCAGAAATTGATAAAAACAACCAAAAAGTACAGTTTAAGAGCGCTGATTATGAATATCGAGGTCATTTTTGAAATTTTTGCAGTTTAGGGTGTCAAAAATGGGAGTAAAATTGAACAACCTCTACTCGCTTGCCCATGCGCGAGTCAAAGATTGGATCATGTTATCGAAAAAAACTAAAGTTGTCAGCAATTGATGAAAATCACCAAAAAGTACAGTTTAAGGGCGCTGATTATGAATATTGAAATCATTTGTTAAAACTTTGCAGTTTAGAGTGTCAAATATGATAGTAAACTTGAACAACTCCTACTCGTTTGCCCATGCGCGAGTCAAATTTTGGATCATGGTGTCGAAAAAAACTAAAAATGTCAGAAATTGATGACAATCACCAGAAAGTACAGTTTAAGGGCGTTGATTATGAATATCGAGGTCATTTTTGAAAATTTTGCAGTTTAGGGTGTCAAAAATGGGAGTAAAATTGAACAACCTCTACTCACTTGCCTATGCGCGAGTCAAAAAAGAAAGCATGCTATCGAAAAATATTAAGAATTTCACAAGTTGATGAAAATCACCAGAGAGTACAGTTTAAAGACGCTGATTATGAATATCGAGGTCATTTTTGAAAATTTTGCAGTTTAGGGTGTCAAAAATGGGAGTAAAATTGAACAACCTCTACCCGCTTGCCCATGCGCGAGTCAAAAAAGAAAGCCTGTTATCGAAAAAAACTAAAAGTTTCACAAGTTGATAAAAATCACCAGAAAGTACAGTTTAAGGGCGCTGATTATGAATATCGAATTCTTTTTTGAAAATTTTACAGTTTAAAGTGTCAAAAATGGGAGTAAATTTGAACAACTTTTACTCGCTTGCCCATGCGCGAGTCAAAAATTGGATCATGTTAGCGAAAAAAACTAAAGTTGTCAGAAATTGATTACAATCACCAAAAAGTACAGTTTAAAGACGCTGATTATGAATATCGAATTCTTTTTTGAAATTTTTGCAGTTTATAGTGTCAAAAATGGGAGTAAACTTGAACAACCTCTACTCGTTGGCCCATGGGCGAGTCAAAAATTGGATCATGTTATCGAAAAAAACTAAAGTTGGATGACAGTCACCAAAAAGTACAGTTTAAAGACGCTGATTATGAATATCGAGGCCATTTTTGAAAGTTTTGCAGTTTAGAGTGTCAAAAATGGGAGTAAAATTGAACAACTTCTACTCGCTTGCCCATGCGCGAGTCAAAAATTGGATCATGTTATCGAAAAAAGCTAAAGGTTTCACAAGTTGGTAAAAATCACCAGAAAGTACAGTTGAATGGCGCTGATTATGAATATGGGGGTCCTTTTTGAAAATTTTGGAGTTTAGGGTGTCCAAAATGGGAGTAAATTTGAACAACTTCTACTCGCTTGCCCATGCGCGAGTGAAAATTTGGATCATGTTATCGCAAAAAACTAAGGTTGTCAGATATTGATAAAAACAACCAAAAAGTACAGTTTAAGAGCGCTGATTATGAATATCGAGGTCATTTTTGAAAATTTTGCAGTTTAGTGTGTCAAAAATGGGAGTAACATTGAACAACTTCTACTCGCTTGCCCATGCGCGAGTCAAAAATTGGATCATGTTATCGAAACAAACTAAAGTTGTTAGAAATTGATGACAATCATCAAAAAGTACAGTTTAAGGGCGCTGATTATGAATATCGAGGTCATTTTTGATTCGCGGACATAGGACGGGAGTCTTTGCGATCACTCTGGAAAAGAAAATGGCCGGTCACGTGAATAGCACCTACCATAATGCTTTGCGATTTCTTTGTTTCACATTGTTTCACATGTCAACACAGCCAAAATTGTAATTTACATATCAGCGTTGGCAAAAGATACTAGTGGTCAAAAGGTTGTACTCTCGCCTCGCATATTTTGTAATGGCGGATTGAAAACAATGGACCAATGTTGGAGAGAGGAAGAAATAACAACAAGTTTGAAATGAAACAAAGCAAAACATGAGATGATTAAACATTCCAGTTATCTGTTAAGTGCATAAAACTCCAATGCACAATGATAGATGTAGATTATTCCAAATCCAAGCAGTTTGTCGTCCTGGAGTGATGGCCTACCCATCCAACAACGTTAACCTCTCATCTTAAGTTGGAATTATTCGCAAACGATTTAAAATGAAAAGCAAATTGAAGAAATTGAATAATGTTTCAAATTAAAAACACCATTGCCGATTTTCGTGTGTACAGCCGCAACCCAGTCACGAGTTATTAAAGTTAGAAAGGCCAGAAAATCAGTATGTTTACATTGTTGCATATTTTTGTGTGCAGAGAGCCTTGTCTGTCTTGCGGAAGAGCAAAAACAATGGCAAATTTGGGGCCTCTGTGGAGAATATTGTGCAAAATTGCGTGGGATTATTTGGGATAATTTTTTGCTAACCTTGGGTCGGACCAACATTTTCATCCGCAATCTTCGCCATACGATGTGAGACAGTAAAAGAACGCCGTGTATTCCTCATATGTCCCGGAAAAAATCGGCCCCCTCCCCCTATTTCATGTTAAGGATGTTTGGAAAGTGCACTCCCTGATAAACCTGTCATCAAAAATTGCAACATTGATTTGGGCTTGGGGAGAGGGTGACTTTATATTTTCCAAGGAAATTGTGTTTCTCATTGAAAAGCAATGCAACTTTTCACTTCTCAAGACCCTCTGTCACTGATTGTGGCAACCCTGTTCACAAAGTAAGTTCGTCAAAAATCATGGATTGCGATTGTGTTAGTGAAACCAGAATCAAACCGATGGCCAGTGTGAGTGTCGGCACAGTCCCCATCGTTTGTTTCTCATACGCTCATTTTGTTCTATTTAATTTCACATGGCCTATCAAGCAAATTTTTAGGAATCAGGTTTGGCCAAATCTATGGTTCCGGCGGTGTCCGCGAGTCACCCAGAGGTTTCCCTTTGATTGAAATTTTTGCAGTTTAGAGTGTTAAAAATGGGAGTAAAATTGAACAACCTCTACCCGCTTGCCCATGCGCGAGTCAAAAAAGAAAGCATGTTATCGAAAAAAACTAAAAGTTTCACAAGTTGATAAAATCACCAGAAAGTACAGTTTAAGGGCGTTGATTATGAATATCGAGGTCATTTTTGAAAACTATGGAGTTTAGGGTGTTAAAAATGGGAGTAAAATTGAACAACCTCTACCCGCTTGCCCATGCGCGAGTCAAGAAAGAAAGCATGTGATCGAAAAAAAATAAAAGTTTCACAAGTTGATAAAAATCACCAGAAAGTACAGTTTAAGGGCGTTGATTATGAATATCCAGGTCATTTGAGAAAGTTTTACAGTTTAGAGTGTTAAAAATGGGAGTAATTTTGAACAACTTCTACTCGTTGGCCCATGCGCGAGTCAAAAATCGGATCATGTTATCGAAAAAAACTAAAGTTGGATGACAGTCACCAAAAAGTACAGTTTAAAGACGCTGATTATGAATATCGAGGTCATTTTTGAAAGTTTTGCAGTTTAGAGTGTCAAAAATGGGAGTAAAATTGAACAACTTCTACTCGCTTTCCCATGCGCGAGTCAAAGTTTGGATCATGTTATCGAAAAAAACTAAAGGTTTCACAAGTTGGTAAAAATCACCAGAAAGTACAGTTTAATGGCGTTGATTATGAATATCGAGGTCATTTTTGAAAATTTTGCAGTTTAGTGTGTCAAAAATGGGAGTAAAATTGAACAACTTCTACTCGCTTGCCCATGCGCGAGTCAAAAATTGGATCATGTTATCGAAAAAAACTAAAGTTGTCAGCAATTGATGACAATCATCAAAAAGTACAGTTTAAGGGCGCTGATTATGAATATCCAGGTCATTTTCGAAATTTTTGCAGTTTAGAGTGTTAAAAATGGGAGTAAAATTGAACAACTTCTACTCGCTTGCCCATGCGCGAGTCAAAAATTGGATCATGTTATCGAAAAAAACTAAAGTTGTCAGCAATTGATGACAATCATCAAAAAGTACAGTTTAAGGGCGCTGATTATGAATATCCAGGTCATTTTCGAAATTTTTGCAGTTTAGGGTGTCAAAAATGGGAGTAAACTTGAACAACCTCTACCCGCTTGCCCATGCGCGAGTCAAAAAAGAAAGCATGTTATCGAAAAAAACTAAAAGTTTCACAAGTTGATAAAAATCACCAAAAAGTACAGTTTAAAGACGCTGATTATGAATATCGAGGTCATTTTTGAAAAGTTTGCAGTTTAGGGTGTCAAAAATGGGAGTAAAATTGAACAACTTCTATTCGCTTGCCCATGCGCGAGTCAAAAGTTCGATCATGTTATAGAAAAAAACTAAAGTTGTCAGAAATTGATGACAATCACCAGAAAGTACAGTTTCAGGGCGCTGATTATGAATATCGAGGTAATTTTTGAAAATTTTGCAGTTTAGGGTGTCAAAAATGGGAGTAAATTTGAACAACTTCTACTCGCTTGCCCATGCGCGAGGGAGAAATTGGATCATGTTATCGCAAAAAACTAAATTGGTCAGAACTTGATAAAAACAACCAAAAAGTACAGTTTAAGGGCGCTGATTATGAATATCGAGGTCATTTTTGAAAAGTTTGCAGTTTAGGGTGTCAAAAATGGGAGTAAAATTGAACAACCTCTACCCGCTTGCCCATGCGCGAGTCAAAGAAGAAAGCGTGTTATCGAAAAAAAGTAAAAATTTCACAAGTTGATGAAAATCACTAGAGAGTAGAGTTTAATGGCGCTGATTATGAATATCGGGGTAATTTTTGAAAATTTTGGAGTTTAGGGTGTCCGAAATGGGAGTAAATTTGAACAACTTCTACTCGCTTGCCCATGCGCGAGTGAAAATTTGGATCATGTTATCGCAAAAAACTAAGGTTGTCAGAAATTGATGAAAATCACCAAAAAGTACAGTTTAAGGGCGCTGATTATGAATATTGAA
The DNA here is from genome assembly GCA_013076295.1 of Sanderia malayensis. Lineage (NCBI taxonomy): Eukaryota > Metazoa > Cnidaria > Scyphozoa > Semaeostomeae > Pelagiidae > Sanderia > Sanderia malayensis. The sequence continues at coordinate 17,587 of RQOL01000965.1, forward strand.
GTCATTTGTTAAAACTTTGCAGTTTAGAGTGTCAAATATGATAGTAAACTTGAACAACTCCTACTCGTTTGCCCATGCGCGAGTCAAATTTTGGATCATGTGTCGAAAAAAACTAAAAATTGTCAGAAATTGATGAACAATCACCAAAAAGTACAGTTTAAAGACGCTGATTATGAATATCGAGGTCATTTTGAAAGTTTGCAGTTTAGGTGTCAAAAATGGGAGTAAATTGAACAACCTCTACTCGCTTGCCCATGCGCGAGTCAAAATGGATCATGTTATCGAAAAAACTAAAGTTGTCAGAAATGATGACAATCACCAAAAAGTACAGTTTAAAGACGCTGATTATGAATATCGAGGTCATTTTTGAAAAGTTTTGCAGTTTAGAGGTGTCAAAAATGGGAGTAAAATTGAACAACTTCTATCGCTTGCCCATGCGCGAGTCAAAGTTCGATCATGTTATCGAAAAAAACTAAAGTTTCAGAAATTGATGACAAATCACCAGAAAGTACAGTTTAGGCGCTGATTATGAATATCGAGGTATTTTTGAAAATTTTGCAGTTTAGGTGTCAAAAATGGAGTAGCTTGAACAACCTCTACTCGCTTGCCCATGCGCGAGTCAAAATTGGATCATGTTATCGAAAAAAACTAAAGTTGTCAGTTGATGACAATCACAAAAAGTACAATTAAGGGCGCTGATTATGAAAATTGATCATTTTTGAAAATTTTGCAGTTTAGGGTGTCAAAAATGGAGTAAATTGAACAACTTCTACTCGCTTGCCCATGCGCGAGGAGAAATTGGATCATGTTATCGCAAAAAACTAAATTTCAGAAATTGATAAAAGCAACCAAAAAGTACAGTTTAAGGGCGCTGATTATGAATATCGAGGTCATTTTGAAAAGTTTGCAGTTTAGGGTGTCAAAAATGGGAGTAAAATTGAACAACCTCTACCCGCTTGCCCATGCGCGAGTCAAAAAGAGAAGCGTGTTATCGAAAAAAATAAAATTTCACAAGTTGATGAAATCACTAGAGAGTAGAGTTTAATGGCGCTGATTATGAATATCGGTATTTTTGAAAATTTTGGAGTTTAGGGTGTCAAATGGGAGTAAATTTGAACAACTTCTACTCGCTTGCCCATGCGCGAGTGAAAATTGGATCATGTTATCGCAAAAAACTAAGGTTGTCAGAAATTGATAAAACAACCAAAAAGTACAGTTTAAGGCGCTGATTATGAATATCGAGGTCATTTTTGAAATTTTGCAGTTTAGGGTGTCAAAAATGGGAGTAAATTGAACAACTCTACTCGCTTGCCCATGCGCGAGTCAAAGATTGGATCATGTTATCGAAAAAACTAAAGTTGTCAGCAATTGATGAAAATCACCAAAAAGTACAGTTTAAGGGCGCTGATTATGAATATTGAATCATTTGTTAAAACTTTGCAGTTTAGAGTGTCAAATAATGATAAAAACTTGAACAACTCTACTCGTTGCCCATGCGCGAGTCAAATTTGGATCATGGTGAAAAATAAAATCAGTTAATCACCAAAAAACGTAAGGGTTGTCCAGAAATGTAGGGATGAAAAATCAGTATCGCAAAAAAAGTTATCAGTTTAAGGGCAGCTGATATGAATACTTGAAGTCATTTGTTAAAACTTTGCAGTTTAGAGTGTCAAATATGATAGTAAACTTGAACAACTCCTACTCGTTTGCCCATGCGCGAGTCAAATTTTGGATCATGGTGTCGAAAAAAACTAAAAATGTCAGAAATTGATGACAATCACCAAAAAGTACAGTTTAAAGACGCTGATTATGAATATCGAGGTCATTTTTGAAAGTTTGCAGTTTAGGGTGTCAAAAATGGGAGTAAAATTGAACAACCTCTACTCGCTTGCCCATGCGCGAGTCAAAGATTGGATCATGTTATCGAAAAAAACTAAAGTTGTCAGAAATTGATGACAATCACCAAAAAGTACAGTTTAAAGACGCTGATTATGAATATCGAGGTCATTTTTGAAAAGTTTGCAGTTTAGGGTGTCAAAAATGGGAGTAAAATTGAACAACTTCTATTCGCTTGCCCATGCGCGAGTCAAAAATTCGATCATGTTATAGAAAAAAACTAAAGTTGTCAGAAATTGATGACAATCACCAGAAAGTACAGTTTCAGGGCGCTGATTATGAATATCGAGGTAATTTTTGAAAATTTTGCAGTTTAGGGTGTCAAAAATGGAAGTAAGCTTGAACAACCTCTACTCGCTTGCCCATGCGCGAGTCAAAAATCGGATCATGTTATCGAAAAAAACTAAAGTTGTCAGAAATTGATGACAATCACCAAAAAGTACAAATTAAAGGCGCTGATTATGAAAATTGATTTCATTTTTGAAAATTTTGCAGTTTAGGGTGTCAAAAATGGGAGTAAATTTGAACAACTTCTACTCGCTTGCCCATGCGCGAGGGAGAAATTGGATCATGTTATCGCAAAAAACTAAATTTGTCAGAACTTGATAAAAGCAACCAAAAAGTACAGTTTAAGGGCGCTGATTATGAATATCGAGGTCATTTTTGAAAAGTTTGCAGTTTAGGGTGTCAAAAATGGGAGTAAAATTGAACAACCTCTACCCGCTTGCCCATGCGCGAGTCAAAGAAGAAAGCGTGTTATCGAAAAAAAGTAAAAATTTCACAAGTTGATGAAAATCACTAGAGAGTAGAGTTTAATGGCGCTGATTATGAATATCGGGGTAATTTTTGAAAATTTTGGAGTTTAGGGTGTCCGAAATGGGAGTAAATTTGAACAACTTCTACTCGCTTGCCCATGCGCGAGTGAAAATTTGGATCATGTTATCGCAAAAAACTAAGGTTGTCAGAAATTGATAAAAACAACCAAAAAGTACAGTTTAAGAGCGCTGATTATCAATATCGAGGTCATTTTTGAAATTTTTGCAGTTTAGGGTGTCAAAAATGGGAGTAAAATTGAACAACCTCTACTCGCTTGCCCATGCGCGAGTCAAAGATTGGATCATGTTATCGAAAAAAACTAAAGTTGTCAGCAATTGATGAAAATCACCAAAAAGTACAGTTTAAGGGCGCTGATTATGAATATTGAAATCGTTTGTTAAAACTTTGCAGTTTAGAGTGTCAAATATGATAGTAAACTTGAACAACTCCTACTCGTTTGCCCATGCGCGAGTCAAATTTTGGATCATGGTGTCGAAAAAAACTAAAAATGTCAGAAATTGATGACAATCACCAGAAAGTACAGTTTAAGGGCGTTGATTATGAATATCGAGGTCATTTTTGAAAATTTTGCAGTTTAGGGTGTCAAAAATGGGAGTAAAATTGAACAACCTCTACTCGCTTGCCCATGCGGGAGTCAAAACTTGGATCATGTTATCGAAAAAGACTAAAGTGGTCAGAAATTGATGACAATCACCAAAAAGTACAGTTTAAGGGCGCTGATTATGAATATCGAAATCATTTGTTAAAATTTTGCAGTTTAGAGTGTCAAATATGATAGTAAACTTGAACAACTGCTACTCGCTTGCCCATGCGCGAGTCAAAATTTGGATCATGGTATCGAAAAAAACTAAAAATGTCAGAAATTGATGACAATCACCAAAAAGTACAGTTTATAGGCGCTGATTATGAATATCGAAATCATTTGTTAAATTTTTGCAGTTTAGAGTGTCAAAATGATAGTAAACTTGAACAACTCCTACTCGCTTGCCCATGCGCGAGTCAAAATTTGGATCATGTTATCGAAAAAAACTAAAGTTGTCAGAAATTGATGACAATCATCAAAAAGTACAGTTTAAGGGCCCTGTTTATGAATATCGAGGTCATTTTTGACTTTTTTGCAGTTTAGAGTGTCAAAAATGGGAGTAAACTTGAACAACTCCTACTCGCTTGCCCATGCGCGAGTCAAAAATGGGAGCATGTTATCGTAGTTTTGTACTTTCCACCGAATTTGATGCAAATTGAATGAGTTTGAAAAATGGCATACATTGCCCCCTTTTACCCCGTTTTATTCTCCCAAAAGATGAAAATTTCAAAAAGTAAGTTTCATATTCAAATTCAACACACCAAAATTTTACTTTCCACCAAATTTGATGCAAATTGAACGAGTTTGAAAAATGACATATTGCCCCCTCTTTCCCGTTTTATGCCCCCAAAAGATGAAAAATTGAAAAAGTAAGTTTCATATTAAATTTAGCCCACCAAAATTGTACTTTCCACCAAATTTCATGCAAATTGAAAGAGTTTCAAAATTTGCCTATTGCCCCCTTCTAGCCCACTTTATGCCCCCAAAACATCAACATTTCAAAAAATAACTTCAATATTCGAATGCAGCGCCCCAAAATTTTACTTCTCACAGAGTTTCAGCCAGTTTTTATCAAGTTGAGTTTTTCACATAGAGATAGGATATATAATTATCTTATATCCTATCTCTATGGTTTTTCATGGCTTTTACTTCTGGGACCTGCTGGGCATGAGAGGGTTTTAATTTTAATACTTTTTACTTTTATCTTGCAATGCAGATATAAGTTAAAATTAACAGTGTAAAACAAGGATGTATTGCTTAGAAAATTCCAACCTACAAGATGGCTGCTTTGAGAAATGAAAAATGTATGTACGCATGTAAGGTTAAAAGATATGTAATGTAATTGGGGAAGTAACAATATTGAACATTCCATTTTTCTTGGAATAAACTTTAAGCAATTCAATGCATTTCATGTGTCAAGCCTTTAAAAATCAAATTGAACTGAATGACATCGAAACACGTGCCTTTTCTCGAATCCGAACCTGAATGGGACGATACTTCCGCTTTGAATATGAAACTGGGTCTGCGAATCTGATGTGATGTGAAACCAGACCTGGATGGGAACAGGTTTTAACACCATTGGAAATTTGTTTAAACCTGGCAAGAACCTTTAAAAAGACATTCCCGACATTTTAGCAGTGTTTTGGAACGTAATCAACAACCGAACGTCCTGTTACCTCTGTCATGAATAAACAATATGTGTGGAATGCACCTCACCTGGTAGGAACCATAAAATTATTGAGTAGGTAATCTTTTAAATTTTTTTTTGCAATTCAGCAACAATCAAAGAGTTTTATAATTTAGGTTGATAGAAAGCGGATTAAGAACAAAATAGGTTACAACATCATTTCTAGATATAGTTGCCTAGGACACTGACTGGGAGAACCGAAACGGTTTTGGAGCCCAACCAGCACCCTAAAAATCAAATTTTTGATGCAAACCCATAGAATTAATAGAGAGAATTATCATCACAGTAGTACTAACGAGTAAAGTTCTTGAGTCAATTCAGTTTGGGAGTTTCAATCAGAATCAATTCAATCAATTTTTAATCAGAAACAATAACAAGGCAGGCAGTAAAAACCCCAAAGATGAAAAGAAATGGGGCCAAGAAATATTCATAGCTCAAAAGACTTAAACATTTATTTATTAATTTAAATACTCGCTATTTATGTTAATAAATTTTATACTCTTTACTTGATTTCTGAATATTAAGAATAAAATACTTGAACTAGTTACAAAATAATATTAACAGAGACATCATAAAGTTTATTTTGTACCTCTAAGGCAGGTAGTCAAGACCAATTTTATGCAGCCATTCATTAGGCAAATTGCCCACAAAAGGTACAAACTAGAAGTAGTTGTTAAAATAATTATTATTCCTATAAGAACAGCCTTGCATTTCTCCAGAAATATAAAGATATAAAAAAGCTAGTTTTTAATAATACAAAAATTAACCGAACAAAACATAGGTAGTGAAATAAAGGACAAGACCATCAATTGCTCTTTCTCGAGTCAGACAGGGCGAATGTTCAGCTTTCTTCCTCAATCCATTTTTAACACCATTCATACTTTATTTTCACAGGACTACAAAATGGCTTAGTTACACCATAATCTGACAACCATCTTTCTGTAATATAGGTAAGTTCAGATAAATTTTTAACTGGGTCAACCAGAGTTATTTTGCACATTTTCTGAGTAAAGTATATTGACTGGCACAGGTATGTTTTACAACCTGCGACAATTCTTGGTGGAGCACAACTACTTCCGTGGCACCAGAGGCGGCACCGCGGGGAGGACTGGGGAGACGTCCTCCCCAATATTTTCCAGGGCCGATTTTCCAATTCGTCGAAATCCGAGGAGAAATATTCAGGGGGGTACGATGGAACAAGTGAAAAATGTCAGTGATTTTCTGTTAAATATATAACAATTTTACCCAGGTTTGCAGTAAATGCCTTTTGCATAATTTATCGATAAACACCTTACAAAAACTCCATTTTTTCTAATGAGCATGGCTTTCATAAAAATGGGTGTGGTACTAAAAAATTTTCCCTGTCCTCCCCACTTTTTGAGGGCTGGTGCCGCCCCTGCGTGGCACAGGGAAAACTTCCGAAATTCAATTCTGTCAAATACTCCTTTGCAGAGCAGAATAAGTTTGCAGAAAACTTTCCCATTTTCTTGACGAAAGACCCAAACAAGATTTGACAAAATAAAATAAAAACTAACTGTTATCATGTTAAAAAATATGCTGCTGTGGTTTAAAACCAATAATCATCTTTGTTCCATCATAATTTAAAGCCAGGTATTTATACTGAATTGGCACACTCTTTTTCTGCCTTGGTTAATTTGTTAAGCTGTTCCAGGAGAATTTTCATTGCATCAAATAAAAGCCAGCAAAGCAATAACAAAGCAATTGGGTGGAAAACTATTAAACAACTAATTGATGTCGAAACGGAGATCATGGCATATAAGTCCTTGAAGGTCTTAGCTCCTCCATATCTATGCAACTTGTTCTCAAGAAAAATTGACACATCTCGCTTTTTACGTGACACCAAATTAGATCTTAATGTGCCTAAAATGAAGTCCTCTAATACAAAAATGCTTTGTTTATAGAGGTGTGAAGCTCTCGAATAGTCTTTCTTCTGAATCAAAGGAAGCACCCACCCTAAATTCCTTTAAAAGACGCATTGAATTTCAGCTATAGATGTTTGCCTTTTGTAACTATTTTTCGTTATTAATATTTTTTTTTGGTTTTTGGAATTTATTTACCCGTTATACCGTATTTGTATTTAGCTTATTATGTATTTGAATATTGTAAAGTGTTTTTAATGGAGGGCCCCTTGAAATACAGCTTGCGCTGAAGGGCTACCCTCCTTAAATGATTATAAATAAAATGAAATGAATAGCCAAGCCAACGAAGTACCCAGGGTCGCTTGGAGTCTGTCTGATTGAAAATTGCATGCCTGAGAATTTTCACGATTTTGTCAATTTTCTACCTGCAAAATGGCAAGCAGCTATGAAAATTATGAATTGGAAACTTGTGGTGATAATGAAGTAGATTTAGTGGCCATGGATATACAGCCGTTCATGTATGAACCGAGGAGACAGAACCAACAACTATCTACCAGACACGTCGTGAGGTGAGGATCATCAACAAGTTCTGACGAATCTGAAATTGAATAATATTGAAAGGATTGGAAACACTGAATGGTAATAATTTTGTTTGTATTTCTTCAAATTTATGTATTTAAGAATCCTGGTCATTATAGCCTAGACAAAGGGCACCTATTCATCGTTGTATACCAAGAGCGTCCACTAAATTTTGTTTCAGGTGCCAATGCGGTCATTGTTGTAAAATGCCAACAGGCCGTGTATGTCTGTGTTGTTGCCACGAAAAGGACAGAGTTTTGACGAAAGCTGCGGAAAAGAATTTAAATTGTATTACTGAGGATGATGATTTCAAAAGTGTTTGTTTGAATGCTGCTGTCATAGAAACTGCCATATACCAGTTTATTGAAGATGAAGAATATCTGGATGATGCACAATGATATGATGAGGTGTTCAGATATATCAGTTATAGGCAATTTGTTCGGTGGATATGGCATTATCTTGGAAAACACAGGAGAGAAATATTACCTTCGTGTGTTGTGTCCTCCATCCGTTCACAATTTCTCTTTGAAGAGTACACTGGCTTCAAATATCCTGATATCAACATCTAGATTCGTGACCTCGCAAATTGCGCCTCGTGTTTCTGCAAAGCTTCTAGTACTTTTGATATCTTTTTTGCATTAGAAGATAAAACAGGTGGTATAGCATGTTTGGAGGCCATAGAACTTGCCTCTTTGATATCAGGATATTTTTGTCGAGGACTGGCGACAGCTTCCATCAAATCTTGAACATATTCTGAAATTATAGGAAGTCATTGTATGACAGCATATGCTCTATCATAATAAACGCAGCTAAAATGGCTGAAAGCAGTTGAAGTGATAACTGTAAGTACTTACTGTACGACATTTTTTGCAAAGGTTGCAGTATACCCTGACCACTTTTGAACTTTTGATAGGATGCTTCCATCTTTTCTCACTAAAGGCTTTCTTCACAGCTTGGTCTCGTCCACTATTCTCATTAAAGTGCATTCCAGGAAGACAAGAATTGTTCCAAAGCAGAATTTAATGACATCATAAATTACTAGCTGCAATTCAATTGGAAATAAGATTCATTGTATTACAATTGAGAACAGATCAGCTTACCTTGCTTTCATGCTTGGGTTGTGGAAATGTGTATTTTTTGGGGCAAAACGGATGATGGTATTGTGAAATGATTCCACGGCACTTGTGTGTTCTAAAGATGACAGCTTGGCAATGTCATTCACTAGCCTAGTTGAAGTTAATTTGTCCTTCAGCTCCTTGTAGCCCTTAGTACCTGAAAAAATACAATAGATGAACTGAGCATTTTATGATGGCCAGCATTTGTTCAATTTCTGTTGCAAACGATGAAGGCCAGAAGCTTCAGGTAAAAATTTGGAACTAAAGCTTGCCTTTTTTCAACCAATTTTGATCAGTTAGATTTTCATGTGAAAAAGCAGTGTACGCAGAGCCATGACCATCATGCACATCAATGACATGATTGAGCAGGGACAGCCATTTTTCTTTCACCTCAGTAAAATTACCTTTCGAAGATGCTGCACACCAGTACACATAGTTTTTTATGCTCTGCACCCATTCCATTATCTTGTTATTGTCTTTCTTTTTTCCAATTTTATCCACCCTTTTTCCTACAGCTATGAAAATTTGGAAACAGCTTTCAATATGTGTGTGTGTGTGTGTGTGTGTGTGTGTGTGGCACAATATAGCTTTCAATATAGCTTTCAAATAGCTTTCATTGGAGAAATATAATAATGTAGAAATACAAGTCCAAGTCCTTTAGCAATAAAAATATATCGGTGAAATACAATACTCACACTTTGCAACATGAAATACATCGAAATAATGCGACTTTCTTTTCCTTTGAGTGCGCCTATACTTTCGTACGGAGCTACATGGATCTATCATAATTGTATTAAAGTTTGAACCATGGCTTTCTATTTCCTGCAAATACTTGTTCACCATAGGCTCCTACACAAAGCAAAATTTATCCGGTCTCTGTAGCATAAATACTTGGAGCGCAAACCTTGAATCTAGCGAACTTAATGTATGATAGGTACTGAATTTCAGTTGTTGCAAGACCTCGCTAGGGGCCAACTTTTGAAATATTTATGCTAGAATGCTGGGAATGGTCTCAAGCTGATTCGTAGTATTCGACCCTTTATGAGTGACATTTCCATCTATTTCCAAATTTGATTTTTCTACCCCTAGCTTGATGTATGATATGTAGCTAATGTATTTCAGTTGGGGCTCGCCAGGGGCCAATTTATGAAATATTTATGCTAGAAGGCTGGGAATGGTCTCAAACTGATTCGTAGTATTCGACCCTTTATGAGTGACATTTCCATCTATTTCCAAATTTGATTTTTCTACCCCTAGCTTGATGTATGATATGTAGCTAATGTATTTCAGTTGGGGCTCGCCAGGGGCCAATTTATGAAATATTTATGCTAGAAGGCTGGGAATGGTCTCAAACTTATCAGAAGGTTCTAATTAGTATGATTCGACCCCTTCTGAGTGACATTTCCATCTATTTCCAAATTTGATTTTTCTACCCCTAGTTTCCCAGTCTTTTGTGTCACAATCGTTGCTTAATCTTCACACGGCAAACGATGACCAAAAGGTCAGAATGACAACGTGCAAGGGGTTTTGTTGCAGGGAAAAACAAAATGGCCGGAAGTTACTGATATAGCACCATATTTGACAATAATTCTCACCTGAACTAAAATTTTCAATGCCAAAATGAATCACATGGAAATCACCATGGGATCAATAAAATGATTGGACAGGGTTTCACGACACAATTTTTGAACATTTTTTTATATGCGCATGCGTTCATAAAACATTCCCGTGAGCGATATGATTTAATGCCTCCTAGGTGATCCACAAGATAAATTAGGAAGCATAAAAATTCAGGTTTCCTTACAACAATGACCCATCCCTAACGCTCAAAAAGCATCAAAACTTCTCGCAATGAAGTTGTAACTGTGCCAATTGTAACAATTGGTAGAGTTACAACTGGCTTCAAGTGCCAATTGTTACAATTGGCACTTGAAGCCATACAATTCTTTAAAAATTTAAATGTAGAAAATGTGAAAATTTTTTAATAAATAATCGCTAAAAATTATCCGATTCCAATAAAATATCGCCAAAAAAAGGCGAAATCTTATTGGAACCGGGGAGCCATTGCCACATGCCGAGCAGCCACTATGCTCAAAATGTTTTATAGTTTTGCCAAATAGAAAGACTGAACTCTGAACTAAGATGAAATCTTTCGAGATCAGCAGTTTTTGTCGAAAAGTTAACAAAATCCCAGTGACATTTGGCAGAGGAAATGGTCACCGAAGTTTAATATTGCGCATTAAACATCTATGAAACATTGATTATCAACCACACGCGGGGAATCAGTAATATACGCATGCGTTAAGGCAATTAGACTTGTGTGTTTTGATGAATTATTTTTAGTTAACTCTACCAACAATTCAGGAAATCTCGAAAAATAGATTAATGCTCCAATGAATTGAAGAATATAAATATTCCAGATTTCACACTGAGCGAGTATTCCGATGGGACCACTGGGTCGAATTACTTGCCAAGTTGAAAAGAGGGAGGGGGTAACCATCCCTAAGTTAAATCCATTGGTCCATTTGTATGATTATCAGTTAAATAAATCCCACATCACATGGTCATGCAAAAGATGACCTATGAAAAATGTAAGGGGCCCAAGTATGTTATTCATATAAATTTATATTGAGATATTATGTTTTCTTTCTGTTTTGTTCTTCATATAGATGTTATTGCATTGAGGGTTTTTGGAGAAATATAGCGAGCTTGAAAGCTCGGCTGAAAAAAGCTTTCTGATAAACAATTATGGAGAATGTTACCAGAAAATAGATGTGTGTGAATATCATCGTACATGTTGATTGTTGCAGTTACAATTGCAAAATGACATAATGTTATATTGATTAAGGAAGTAATTAAAAGTTATTGTTACAAAAACAGAAATATGAGCCATGTTTAGTTAGGTAAACAGACGAGAAGTATTAAGTTAAGTGGCATGTATGGGAATGCCCTTATTCATATTCATATTTGTTCAAGCAGATGATTAAAAATGGGAGAGATAAAAAGGAATGCTGTCTGCAACCTGAACAAGGGCTCATTGTAGATTTTGAGTGATCCTAATAATACAGCCCCTCAAATTATTGCAAAATAAATAAGAAACTGTGTATCATATCTAGGTCTCATCATGTATATGATAGTCAAACGTTATTTTTATTTTTTACCTAGATGTTTTTGCCTTCTCTTCTTGCGATATATAATTATTCCATATGAAGTGAAGTACAGGCCAATGAATACCAGCAACGATATCTTGGGAAAACAATTTCATATCAAATACTATATAGGCTTTAGCAAGGTTATATACTAAGAATTTAAGCATGCGGCTTCACAAGAATTTTGCACATTTTGCAAGCCTTGCATTTTCAGCCTTGGCCCGTTGTGTCGCAATTTCAATACCAGCACAGTTTAAGTTTAGTTTACATATAAATTCTATACTTACAATACATTCTTGACAATTCTTGGTGGAGCACAACTACTTCCGTGGCACAGACAAAACTTCCGCAAAGCCAGCAAAGCAATGACATAGAAGTTAGGGGACTTGGGGGTATGTGTCTCCCACTCTTCTGCACACCTTAAAGCATGCCCCTTTTATGGATAAAAATTTGCCCTTCTTCAGATTAATGGTGCCCCCCCCCTAATCATGAGTTGTTTTATGTTCAGACACCACACTTTTGTATATTCTATACTACCCTTGCGTTGCTTATTACATTTGCAGCCCAAGCCAATGTCAAGTGAGAAATAATTTTTCAATTTATGGCTACTGACAACGAGCTCTACACAATGGATCTGCCAGGTGATCTAAAAGTATTCTGGATTCTTTTAAGGATTTTTCTTGTTAAGTTGCGACTAAACTTCCACCGAACAGTGAAGTAGTTCAAGGGGTGAGATGTTAGCTTGCTTTTGTCGTATGTCAAGAGCACACATTAATTAGATAACCGAATCATTTTTTTTCCTGGTCAATTTCAAATGTGGCATGACACATGTATGTGGAACGTAACGATAGATGACTAATGTCAAGCCCTATTTACACTACATAAACTAACCCATGTTAAACTAACCCGGGGTTAGTTTTGACTTGTTGTGTGAGCGCTAATTTGGGTAAAACCGTACTTACTGAAACGCGGAATGACCTAAAACTACTCAAAATGACCCTAAACCTGCCACAATGACACAAAACCACCCAAAACGACCCAAAATTTTTAACTTAACAGTAGATCAAGAATTTAGGGGCAAAAACCCCCAAATCTCGGCAGGTACTTTCAAGTATCTCTTAAATTCTTCTTGCGTTGTGGGAATTAAAAAAAAGAATTGATTAAATAAAAGTGTAAACTGATAAACCTTTTTGTTTTCATTGCCATGCGAATCACACCAAGGATAAATGATAAATTAATAAATAATATGAAATATGCTTCTCATGTGCCACTTTTGAAAATGGCGGAACCTGTACAGTTTCATCCCAAATTTATCCAGGTGAGCAAAGACTTTTCATACCTCTTAACCATAAACTTTCAAGCGTTTTAACCTCACAGCATTTTAATGGCTGCAGGTACTTCTTCCAAATTACTTCTGGAAGTTTTATCGAAAAGATGCTTTTTTATACGGGTGTTTGCGCATAAAATTGTAGTGATGGCTTCTTGGTAAATTTATTCCCAAGGTAAATTTATTATTTAAATTTCCTTATCAAGTTTGCTATTCTTACAACGGAACGTCTTTTGTGTTTTAAGTCCTTGTCTTGGTCCCTTGTTTGTTGTCGAATATTTGTGTACTTTGTTCAGTTCCCAGTTGCTTTAAAAATGTTGAACAATTACCCGCAGCCGTTGAAATACTTGTTTATTTTGTGCATTGAAAGCGAATTTTCGTGGTCAAATAATTTTGAGCGCTCAACCTCAATGATCCTTGTCACATCTTGAAAATCAAGGTTACCGAGAAAAACATGTTGACAAATAATTGAATTGTCCCAAATATTTAGTGATAGAGTAATTATTGTTGTGTTCTTTATTTATAATGAGCTGGGAATGAAATGAGTTTCGTAAGATGAACTTCCTTATGCGAGCTGAGACATGAGACCTTATTCAATTTTGTAGAAAGACTAATATGGTTGGCGCCGCCTACAAAGCTGTTAAGATGCAAAGTATACATGAAGTACATAGACAAGAGAAGTAAAATTCAATACAACAAAAGAGAGTGAGTCAAATTATATTTTCGTTTTTCGTTGAAGTATGGCGTTTAACATATTAGAATTAAACGAT